>JAIPMN010000283.1:8746-21975 GCA_020650975.1 Apostichopus californicus | reverse complement strand
CACTCAGGCATAATTTATGTTGAATTTAAGTTGAACACCTCTATCCCCCCTCCCCCTCCCCCCTGTATGCTCCCATCCCTTTCCCCTGCCCCTTAATGTCTAGAGAGAAAGTTTTAGAACTAGAAACTGTAAGAAGCTTCAGCATAATTACAATAACCTTTTCACCAAATTTCAAATTTCATGAAAAAAAAACAAAGAGAGGTGAGAACTAATCATAAGTTAACAAACTATTAATATAAATAAACTATTCATATATTTAATTCACAAGTGAGAAGATAAGTTTCTTATTTGTAGGACTTGCTGTATATTTGTTGTATTATTGTATGTGTATCGCAGTTTATTGACTTAATCTATTGCTATTTTTTTTTCTTTCTTTTTTCTTTCGTTTACGACCTGTGTAAGCCGAATTTCCGATTGTGGACAATAAATTCAAATTCAATAAATTGCCAAACTTTCAATGTGGAAGTTGAATGACTAGAGATCAGATCTTAAGGGATCTGATCACAATGGATGATAACAAAAAAGCATGCATTTCTTGTATTTCTTTCACCTTTTAGTATCATAAGACCTTATTTAAAAGTGGAAACAAGGAATAAATGACATGACGTGAGTTCGACTAAAAGGTCTCTCCCAGTGGACAGTTTCATTAATCTCAGGGATGAGCCTGGGGTAAGAAAAAAATCACAGAACTTTGCAAAACTTGTGGTATAGGCTCCAGTTTGCCTATGCTACAGTGTGTTAGGATAATAGTTTTTGTCCCCAAGGTAGAAAAGAATTCACGGATATTCAGCGATATTCGGCATACTAACATGATGAATTTATGGTCACGACTCAATCATGAATGTAACGTCTAGATAAAAATGCAACATGTGAAAGAAGGAAAAGGAAAGGAGGTAAGACTGACCTGAGGTCATCCAGACTAGGAGGGGACTCAAACTCCACGGTGTTTGGAGACTGAGGGAGAGATGCCCCGAGATCAGAAGACTTGTCTTCATCCTTCAGGTCTTGTGAGATGTGTCTTAATCTTCTGGATAGAAGGAAAATATGAATATGCAAAACAAAGTGTAATCATGTCGAAAGTTGGATAATCTTCTGATAGTATAAAACAATGAAACATTGAAACTGCAATGTACTGTAGGTATCCCCTTAGGGTCCACACTGGATCACCCACGACGGCACCCTTCCCAATCTCTGAGCGGTAATCTTCAGATAAGCACATCGGCATCGCCATTGGTACCTACAGACTGGATATTGCAAAGTTTATGAACTTGACTCCTAGTCCTGTTACAGTTCTACTATAAATTATTAAAAGGGAATCCTACCATCTCGGAACATGCACTAACTATTACAACTCTGATCCATTTAATTTTGTCTTCCCAATAAAATCAGCCAAAAGAAAAATGACTGGGAAAGTAAAAATGTATTGATCATAAACAGGAATCTACCCCAAAACATCTCATGAAATGTGCTCTAACTGAAACTGAGCTATCCAGCTATAGAAGTCGGTGGCACTTTATCTGACCTCCACCACCCTCCAACACCACCCTCCCACCACACCCCCCCCCTCCCCCACCCCTCCCTTGATCATAAACAGGAATCTACCCAAAACATCTCATGAAATGTGCTCTAACTGAAACTGAGCTATCCAGCTATAGAAGTCGGTGGCACTTTATCTGACCTCCACCACCCTCCAACACCACCCTCCCACCACACCCCCCCCCTCCCCCACCCCTCCCTTGTTTTCTTACTGGAGGTGCCAGAAAAAAGCCAAAGTAGTTAAGTGACATTTTTGTGGTTTTGGAAACACACTTTTAAGATGGATGTATCAAGTGTGGAAAAAGCATTGCAAGAGTCAGGAAACGGTACCTTTCGGGAAAGTACAAGGCATAGACTTCCGGGTCGATTGCATCCGAGGCTAGGTCGTCAAGGTACATGCCCCCCTGGTTGCCCCCATTCTGGGGACCTCTCCTGAAGGACAAGCGAGACCAAAGCGACTTTCGGTCTTTTTCTTCTTCCGCTTTGGATTTTTCGCTCCCATGATCGATCTGAGAGCTCTCCGTTTTCTTTTTGGATTCTGGACTGGCCTAAAAGTAGGAGAAGACGAAAAGAGACGAACGTGAAATCTACCTAAATTACATCTAAATTATATCTACATTGTCTTTATAATCCAGTGGAAAGTACTGCCTTAAGAACAACCCCCTTTTTTAATTACCTCATACTTATTACTCCCCTATTATCATAGGACACACTGCCGTGAGGCGACCGTCTTTTTGCCCAGTTTCGTTACGACAACCACTTTTAACAATTCAATGAGATCATCATTAAAATAGTGGAAAGTACTGAATGAGCAGCCACTTTTAACCTGATACGAGGTCTCCCATTGTGTTGAACTACCCTTCCCCTCACCCCAACCACTACCCTCACCCCAACCACTCCCCTGCACTCACCCCTCAAAACAAAGTTTTGGTGCCTCCAAACAACTATTAGGTAACTTTTCTCATTAACTATTTGCATTTCTGTCGAGACCAGTGCTTCTATAATAGGCAACAGATAAGTGTTTATCTTATAAGCACTGTACCTTGGACCTAATTTACTACATTTTGTTTTGCTGTTATTGTTTAAATAATTTCGGTTTGTTGTTAAATATAGTTTAAAAGTCGCTCTGTCAACAGTTTCATACCTGCTAAGATTTTATAGATAATAATAATGATAATAATGTGGTACTCTACAGTATCTGCACTTTTGTGAATTAGCAATGATTTTATGTCTGTCTGTAAAATCCTGCATAGTTTACCTTTAGATTGAACGATGGAATAATTGCTTCATCGGCACAAAGTCAAATCGACAAATCTTAATTACATGCAAAAACTTGTGGACACAAACTAAATATGTATTACAACTTTTACAAGAGAGATACTACCAACATTTCAACTCCCAAGAAAACCTGGTAAACATTGGGCCTTATTGTATTTAGCACATAGTAAGGTAAATCCAACCCTTCTTTTATAACACATGTATACAATGAAACATTGTAATAATATCAATACAACCATCGCTTAGTCGATTTTAGATCATGCATATCTACATACATAATACCATATCATATGTAATTGGCATATTAGCTTATTAATCCTGCTTTTAAATATATATATAATATGAACACCACCTTGATACAATTAGAGCAATATGAAAGTATTGAATTGATGATACCAAACAAACATCTTGAAAGAAACAGAGGAATGGGGAAAAAATGGGAAAAGAAAAGATGAAATCAATCTGAAAGATGCAGGGAGCTGTAATGTATATATGCAGTAGAACAGTACCGGTACTAGGTAGTAACAATATACAGGCAGACGCTCGTGAAGCTTCGACAGACTAACTGATTTGGGGATTTACGAGTGACGATACCGACCTGTCTCCAAACTACATCCATACTTTCCCATCTACTAAGCTACATGACTGGAAACATTTTAGCACTGCGCCCTCTATTCCTACTTCCGAGTCTCCGCCCACTTTCCACTAATTTTGAATCCAAATTTTATCCAAAAGACGATCACCAAAGTGTGAGAGAGTGATGGAAATCGATAGAGATCGGAATCCCGCGAAAAAAATCACGTAGTTTTTACTTCTGAATGGTAGATTCGTACGGAGAGAGTGCCTTGGTGGTCGGGAAGTGGAAATAGAGGGTGGTAATGTGCTTAAACGTTTCCAGTCGTGTCTAGGTAGATGGGGAAAGTACAGATGTAGTTTGGAGGCAGGTAACAGAGGAGCGAAGTAAATTAGTCAAATGTGAACTTTTGGGGCACTGGAAGACTCAAAAACTTGTATTATTCACAAAATAAGAAAATAGGTGCACAAGCAACAGTAACACTGCTCATTATCACTGTAGACAACTTAACAACTGAAGTAAATGGTAATGCAAGCAGAGTCTAGGTCACCTGGGAAACTGTTAATTTCATGAGAGAACCTGTAGTAAATGCTTAAAGTACGAGAAAAAGATGGGCTCTCGTATAGATGGTACAGTACAATAAAAGTGCATGATCTTACATAAGGTGTATATTTATGAAGCAGTGCCGTACAATGCACAGGGCTGTATGCGGCTACGCAGCTTCAAGCCACTTCTTTATGGACTTGCATTGATATTGTGCTTGTATATTATGCAAGAAGGTCACTATGGTGACCTCATTCACAATATTACTAAAGCTCACAAAGACTTTATGACTGTCAAGCTCCCACCTTTAAGAATAAAGCGAACAGTTTGAAAAGTACGAACTTTCAACGAGGGTTTACAACTTGGCAAAGATGAAAGACATGATAAACGTTAACCCGCTTTATCAATGAACATTAAATTTAATGTTAATTTTCATTTTTGACTAGCAATGTTTACATCATGAAAATAAGAAACCTTATGGTTTTGAGTGTTTTACCCCTTAATTGGTGTTTTCCATGGAAGATATATGGAAACGTACATTTGCTCTCAAATAACAATTTCTTCAAGAAGATTCAAGATGGTAACTTGAAATACTGGACAAGGTTAGCCATTAGCGATTGAACACCCTCCACACCTCCCCCCCCCCCTCAATCACACCCCATCCGTAAACAGTGTGGAGTATATGTGTCACATTATGTCATGACGAGATACCGTATCATCATCAATCAAATCTTGCAATTTAAAGTTGGCAGACATTTAATCACTAGAGTCACCATCCATCCATTTACAAGGCATGGTTTCATTACATGCAGCATCAACATAGATATTAGTCCTAGTGGTTCACAACAACAATTATTAACCAAAACAAGATATCTTTGTCAACAAGATATTTTGACCTAGTAGCCCTCAGGCATTCAGAAGGGGAAAAAAAATTGATAAACATTAACAGTCCATCAAAACTGACTGATGAGGCTTGGTTTAATACACAGTTACTGAGATAATTCTAGGGCAAAAAGATTATTATAGTTGAAGCAAGCAATTCAGAATTTTTGAGTCAATAAGGAAAAAGTAAACATTTAGAGAAATTCAAATATTTTCTATGGAAAATTATTCCGTTTTTTTTTGGTAAAGGAAAGTGTTCAAGTTGACAAGTTAAGCTAATTAACTGCACTGACAAACCATTTCAAGTTCAATTAACTATCAAAGTCATTTTTACTGGAAATTAAAGAATAGGAAATCCTTGTCTTGAAAGAATGGTGGGAAATACTGAAGTTGAAATATTAAATCAAGAAAGCAAACCAAAGACCAAAAATCAAGAACAAAATATAAACAATAATTTAGCAACACAAAGAGGATGGAAAATTAATGGAATTGGGACAAAGAAAAAATAAACAACTTGAGGATATCCAACACAGGCAGCATGTACATATATGCAAGATAAAAGTAGCCTGAAGCAAAAGCAACCAACATGTGCATATTCAAAGACTCGCAAAGGGTCATGCAAACATCAAGAATATACCTCTGCAACTTCCACTGTATGGGGTTCATCTGTCATTACCTTCAGTAGTTATAGAAAGGAAAATTGAAAATGCAACATATGCACTTTTTGCAAGCTTCATGAATATTCATATTATCAAACCACACCCACTCAACAAAAGCAGGAATGAATTTTGGTAGACTCCAGGGAATTTTTATATTTCGCAACCCGGGACAACCCGGGCAGGCAATAGCTTTGAACACTTTAATAGTGTCATAGTGACGCATACCTGTAAAGGACAATACAATATATCCAACAGAAAATGCGTTTTCATACACAAAAGAATGAATTTCCATTGTTTACTGTACTGAACAGTGCTGTACAGTGTTGTACTGTATGTATATATCCTTCACACAAATAAGAACCATTTTCTCTCGATATTTGCAAGCGGGATTTGCATAATTGGGTGATATGGAAAGTTTATACAGTACAGTAGCTCATGAATACTTATAGTATTTAAAGTAAAGCTCTGAAATGGAAGCATGTTAACATGGAACATGGCGATCAAACTGTGCCTTTCACATGATTAGCAACTGAGCTAATGAACATAAATTATTATTATAATTATTATTGAACGTAAAAGAAAGCTACAGTATATTGTAGGTCTTCGGCGTTTGTATAGCAGTACATGTATCCAGGGAAATTTCCATTTTCAATTAAAATTGCATATTTTCAAAGTATACCTGGATGGACCATGGAGTTTTACCTCCATGGATGGACAAACATGAAAAGCAGATATTATTTATGAGTGTACGTAACCCAAGCCATGTTGTCTGACATGTAAATTGCGTATGTTACAGTATTTATGTACTGTATAGTTGAAGCAAGCCGATCTTTCACTTCAGACTCTTTGAAAGCTTTCTGTGATCGAAAAGTTGCATCACCAATTTACCTCAATCATCTTGGAAGCATCTCAACTTACTTCCAGACCACACAATTTTCATACAGTCACTTCATTGAACAAACACTTTAAAAAGCACCCACAAGTATGAGTGACGGTTTGATGGACATAAAACAAGTTTCAGGTGCATTTACTCGTAATTTACTCACGTACAAGCAGATCTTGGCAATTTTGGTTTAGTTTTAGTTTTTGAAGAACAGTACTATACATTCACCTACAAACCAATTGAAGGTCTACACTCATCTTAATTTATTTGCCGATAACATTTAACACTTAAAGCTAGTCCACTGGTCAATAAACACAGCTGACACCAGCTTTAACACAAAGAGCCATTGTCCATCCTTGGTGGTGTTTGTTTTTTCTGTTAGTTTTTTTTTTAGCTTTTAGTTTTTTTTAGTTTTTAGTTTTTTTTAGTTCCTTTTAGTCTTTCTTTGATCACAGGGGAGAGCTTCCACATAATGCAGCAATATGCTAAGTACTGTAACTGTATGTAAATGATCCTGAAAGCTTTTATATGCTGGTATGAGGAAGGTTAAATATTTTAGTTTTCCAACTCAAGCTTTGTAATTATGTACCTCGCCTTCCTCGGGCTGCTTTATCGGTTCTCCGTCTTGTAAGTGACGCTAGGTTAAAGATGCAAAGGGTCACATGACAGTGGTTTTTCCAAATACCAAAGTGAGATTTAAAATATAATAAATATGTTTATCTGACTTTGTTTAGAAATTCCAAGCAGTTATTTTAGCATGTATTTTTTAATGTGGGAGGCACTATACACGTGGCTAACAGTCTTGAAAAAGCGCATTAATTACAGTATTCCAATGACGGAAAAATTGCTATGCAACTGAAATTATGCAAACCATATCTGGCGAGAGCAAATAAAAATTGCACTATAGTCTATTGTTCCTCGGGTGGGCCATCCAAACTGTGTTAATTTCATCACATTTCTCCCACATATCATTTTTGAGATGAATCATGAAATTGTGTCGCACATCAGCACATATTTGGACGATTCGGCAGGAATTGCAATTTAAATATCTTTCAGAAGAACACCTTGACATTTGTAACACTGTATTGAAGTACTGTACGGTACATAGTATATAGTATTATGACACTCCCAACAGTAATCATACTTTACATTTTTTTCAATATTTATCATGTTAGATACATAGACCTTTTTAACCACATATCTATATGCAGTACGCCTTCTTTTCAAGCACGGGCTTGATGTGAATTCCATTAATAACGTTTCCAATTAAATTTAAAGATATTTGTGCCCAACCCACGCTTATATTTTCTGGCAATCTCACTACATCTACAGTGCAAACACAGAACATTTTTGTACCAGCAGTGTACAACACACTGCTCTGTGTGCCAAGAGAATTCTGTGGCGAGACGACCACATGATCTTGAGAAATGTGGTTGTAATGTAAACATCCGGCGATACTTGCATATATCCTGTACATGCATAAGGAGACAATACATATGCACAAGGTGATGCTACATATACATTAAGAAACAATTAATATGCATTAAGAAACAATTCCTATGCATTAAGACACAATTCATATGCATTAAGAAACAATTCATATGCATTAAGAAACACTGCATATATGCATTAAAAAACACTTCCTATGCATTAAGAAACACTTCATATGCATCAGTTGAATGCATCCATAGGTTAACTCTCCTCAAAGTTCTCTGTATGAAATGTGATCCCGCCATTGTAATATAATTAGTTAGCAAGAACAGTTGTTCTGATGCCAACTTTTCTTGGTATAGAAACAAAGCATCATTATCATGTGGCCAGTTTCACTGACTATGGAAATGTTTTGTGTAGCTTAAAGTACATGACTGGGTGGCCATTAAGAAGCCCCTGAGTAACAGACATAATTTCAAAAGTTGTCCCTTATTCTACTGTGTAAACCATACTGTATATGGCAACTTTTCTGTACAGCTTATATGCATGTTATATAAAAGCAAGCTGGACTGCCATCAAAAAGCTGGTAGGGATCTCCATATGTTTTTTTCTTCCTTGATTAGTTTAACAGAAACTCTTACTTGTTGAGCTATGTACAGTAAATGAACTCAAATATTTACACGATTAAGTATCGAAAAAAAAGAAAACATTATGACCAAATCCAAATGTCTGCTTTTTCAGTTTCATTATTTTGTAGACATTAGAGGCCTAACCGTGAAACAAGACCAACGACGATGTAAATTTTTTCTGTCATTAGAACGGAATTCTCACCTCGGGTAATTCTCCCCAATTCCATTCGATCTTCTCGGTGTCCGAGATGGATCCTTTATTCCTTGAGATGTGGAAAGGACGGTTGGTTTCTAATTCTGTATCACTCTTTGGAGTTGGTGGACGAGTTGTTTCTGGGCTGTAATCGATGGTTGAAAAAACAGAAAAAATTAATAACGTAAAATGAATACGCTAAGAAAACAAGAAGCCTAACCTTGTGGTTGTATGGAAACGATTTACAGCGCTATGCTGTAATACCTTGTAGGTGACATTTGGGAAACAGACAATATCAAAAAGATTATGAAGACAAAGACAGAACCCTGCTCGTTAGTTCTCACCTGATTAAAGGTGTCATGTCGCCTTCGGAAAAGACATGGAAGATTCTGTCCGACGGATGCAAGGACACGGCGGACCAATCCTCTGAAGTCATTGCAGAAATTCCTTTCAAGGGGTCTGCTCGGTCCAGCGGCTCCCGAATAGGGGGTACTCTGGGGGAGGCCAGACTATCGACGTCTTCCATGGTGAACATGCCGTTATTGTCCAATTCATCGGAGGAGGAGAAAGAGCCGTCCGAATCTGACAGAGAGCCCTGCCGCCAAGTGGTGGTCATGTCCGTGCTACTCAAGCTAGATGAAATGTTTCTCTTGACGTCCCGTTTCCTCTTTTTCCTCAATTTCGTACGGGCCTTCTGATTGGACGATGGAATCCCGGTGGTGCTGTCGTCCGATATCTGTCGGCCGTATCTATTGTCCCTACTACTGTCGTCCAGACTGGACTGGCTGTCCGTGTCTTCCTTCCCCTTCAACGACCCCGTCAGTCTCAGCTGCCGTTTGTTCTTCCCTCGCCCCACCTCGGTCTCGACCGTGACTTCCACGTCCCCCACCAGCTTCTCCAGTTCCCTCATATCCTCTGCATCGTGTGGCTCTTTGATACATTTCAATAATTTACCCACGTCGTCATTACTTCTCTTGCCCGTACTCTCGGGCGAATCGTTCTGTCGCTCGATCAGCTTTTCCGCGACGCCGCGATTAAGTTCGCCGGCGTGAAGCCTTCGAATCCCTTCTTCCATGAGTGCCAGGTCCGAGTGTATGGGGGATGTGGCCAGGTTAGCCGGGACGGATTCCTAGGAGAAGAAATAAATCAGTTCTGGCATGAAAAATCAATCCTCTACAATTAATTGTCCTTTCCCACCTTGCACTTGATGTACTGTACCTATGGCCTTAATTGAAATATGCTCAAGTTTTCCTAGTCCATTACCACACAAAAGTTGCATTACAAATATCACTGATGCCAACTACTGAACAGAATTTTAATATCTAAATATAGAGATAATTTTACAGACTCAAAACATACCGTGTTTTGTGATGTTATCCTAGCTCTTGTAAGCTCCAAGGAAATAAAAAATGTTAAACTAGAAGACTGCTTAAAGGTTCCATGGCATTAATAATTTGTTAAAGTCAGGTACAGAAAGCTTCAAGGGACAGAAATGTATGGAACAAGATGTAAAACTCTGTAGGGACTGTAGCAAAGTTTGCAGCCAGACAGCAATCATTTGATTAGGAAAATGACAGGCTATTTCATTAACTCCCAGTCTCAACATCGAAAAATCAAAAGACTTAAACTAAGGTCAATGTAATACGCACCTCTTCTTCATTTGTTTCTTCTACAAAGAAGGCTTCCCCGTTATCACCCAACTTCATATAGAGATTCACAGGTTGTCCATTGATTTCAATATCCACCTTTTCATAGAAATTGGAAAGAAAGGGGTTATTTAGATTATAAAACTTAAAGGTTATAAAAATTCACTGAAAGGCAGTGCAAAGCAATATATGTAATGATTAAAGGGTGTGAAGACTCGCGCAAAAAGAAACGTCTAATGCCGGTAATCTGACCTAGTTTCGAATGAGATGTAACAGAAGTGTTAGACACCACCATCGATCCCAGAAAATACACACACAGCATGCTTCCGTCGGTAATTAGACACTAGTGTACAGTCAGTACATACAGCTGCGGTCAATACCCACAGCACAATGTATAAACGACACAGCGATGGACATCTCAGGTCTAGATAGAAGATAACAAGGTATTACGTTTCATTACTGTCTGCATTTTTTAGCAACACGAACAACTTTTTCAGATGGTCGCACGCTGTTTGGGGCGAGTCTTCAATGCCTTTAAGGATTAGAAAACACCTGGCAATAATATCAATTTGTCTTGCTTAGTCTTCTGTGTAGAGCGCAGCGACAGATAACAATTACATTGTGATTGTCTACGACTACAAACTTACCTGGGCCTAAATCCCATTCATACTCGAATCATGTGCATTTCCCATTCATCCTTACTGTACATTATATAGCACCAATCAAATGATGCCCTCAAATTTTAAATCTCTCCTTTTAAGCATACAATCTAGGTATTATCCTCTGATGTCAACTTGAGATACAATAGTCAACATTGATCAATATAGTGACCCTGAATAAGATATGCTCATCCTATTCCAGGGGAAGGCAACACCCATCATCATTTTATCCTGTTTCACAAGAGACGAAGATGTCCGAAAAGGACGGAGAGCACATATTACTAAAGGATGTGCAATGCAATATTTACCAAAAGCTCGCAGTAATGTTTCACACGGCCAAGAATTGGAGAAAAATAGTAACTTTAGTACTCATTAACTTACCACTTTCTCTGTACTTCTAAGAACTCCCATCTTTCCAAATCTCACATGAAATGGAGAACATGCCAGGCTGCCATCTGGTTGTTCCACTACAACTATATCAATTGCACCAGACAAGGTAGCTGGATTAAGGGTGCCATACCAATCCTTCAATCCAGAGTACATGCCCTTGATGATCTCCATGGCTACAAAGTCTCACACTACCTCTTAAGCCAATCACCATCTGTATAATGGAACATTAAACAAGGATGTAAAACTATTATCCCAAAGTTCTGACAAATTAGACAGAACTTTTATATATCATTATCACAGTGAATTTATCAGCAGAGAAAAGATCAACCGATAAATCATCAGTCACATAATAAGACTTTGAGACTCAAGTCAAGGAAGATTTAATCTATAAATCATAAACAACTTCTGCTTAATTGCAGAATAAGCAGCAACTCTTGAATGTCACAGATTATGACTGAAAGTCGATATACAATTACAAGGCTATAGTAAAAATGTACTGCCATTCTCAAAGAGCCCGAAATGTGCGAGTTGTGGGGTATTCTCACAAGACTGCTATTTAACTTCTGTAGTTTGTCTGTACAACTTCAAGCTCATGTACAATAAGGTTTGATTGTCCACCAAGAGTGTTACTCTATTTTTATGGTCTACCGTTAGGTCAAGTCCAGGTTTGAGGCTAACTGAGATGTTGTCTGTCAGTCTTGCCTATTCAGACTCTGACATACAGACAAGCTAATGTGAATTGTTAAGGTCTAAGTTAGGCTAGCAGTAGCACTAAGTACTAAGAAGACTTACTAAGTAATGTTAGGAATAGTAAGGTTAGTTCTGATCAATAATGACCCTTACAGACTGCCTGCGAAATGGCTAGTAAGAATATTAGCTCAAACAATTAGATGCTGGGACTAGTACTAGTATGTAACTAGGCATATAACAAATAATAGCTACAGGAACCGTACAGTATAGGCCTAGGCTACATCTTTCCTCTACCACCACTACCTAAGATACTTCAATGATATCGTAGTAGGTAATACCGTACCGGTTACTAACGCCGGTGATGTCATTAAACCGAATATTCCCCAAGAATCAAACAGAATTCAATGTCTTACCTAGACTTGTCACAAACGATTTTAAATGACTTAGAATCTATTCACAACAATACTAACTCGTAAAGAAGTAATCCAATATTCGCTAAGCCCAACGAAAATTATGGGTATCAACATCTCGTTGACGTTAGCATGACAGAACTTCACATTACGCCATTACAGCACGCACTAAAGTTAGTACTAAAATAAATACGGTATGAGTATATAATATATGTAATGAATATTCATATCTGTACAAACAACGTTCTCTAGCTATCTGCGCTGCGTACGATATTATAATATTTGCAGAGACAAAGTAAAGGTACTTTAAATTTGATGAATAAGCATATATCATGTGATACGCATCTGTACGTGTACTGTGAAATTAGTGTGTAGCGTGACCTCGGCTGTTTTAGTAGTACATCGCACGATCAGCTGATTTTCACAATAGCGTGATGACAAATAGTTAGGCATGGTAAACATTGTACAGTAAACATACGACAGTTTTATCTCATGTCCAAGGAGAGTTTGATCTCATGGCCAAGGCGTTTTTCTGGTAAGAAACACGCATGTCATGGGAACTTGTGTCTGTGTGTTTTCTTGACAAAATGCTCGTTCAGAAATTACCAGCAGAAAATTGTCACTTCTGCAAAGATATGGAGTGAACAGTTAGAAGGAAACAAATTATATTCTCAAGATATTGACTCTATTTTTGAAGATAACACTTTTTTCCTCTGAAAATAACAATGCTTTGCTACAAAGCCTTAGAAACTTGGAATAGTCACTGACAGTACACAGTTTATATGACTCCAGGAGGATGGAGGGTGTTGGGGGGGGGGGGGGGGGC
>JAIPMN010000282.1:25693-43286 GCA_020650975.1 Apostichopus californicus | reverse complement strand
TTATAATAATTATAACGATTTAATAAATTTTGAGCCAAAACCGCAGGGAGTATATCCAGTTTAAATCCATCTTCACACGGGACTGTATATTATTATAGCCTAGGGTACGTTACAGGTACACACAGCAGTTCAGTACTTGAGATTTGATGCTGTAATGAAATGGATTCGTTTACTAATGCGGGGGGTTCCACGATGTCATTTATATTTATCTTTCGCTACTTTTTTAATTTTTAAGATCTTTTGTATGAAAGATTGATATTGTACGTATTGAAAGTATATTTTCTGGAGTAAACAAAAGCCGATTAACGATATAAATAAATCTGTACTATTCTTGTATGTAGTTTATAATCCCGTATTTACGTAGCCCCTATGTAACATTCTTATTGTCTGAAGTTCCAAACACGTGGTGACTTGTTGATAGTTAAAACCTTTTCATTGTGAACTTTTGAACTTGAAGGGGTTGCCCTATTCCAATATCATGGATTAGTGGGGAACTCCCAATTTATGTTTGTGTACGGATTACAAGTTTAATCCACGTGCGAACGTGTTAATCTAATATCGTAAGTCGAGTATGAATGAAGGATGGTGTGGGTTGCTTTTTTCCAAGGTTTGTGCTTTTCTTTTTGGAAGTGTATGTTAAAAAACAAAGGCCCTAATATAGCGTGTTATTTTTTTTTATGAACGTGCGTGTAAGGGTATGTACATAGCCTAGGCTATGCATATTGAATGTATGACATTGACAGTCTCGTGACTAAGTGCTTTGAACCGTAGATGAAAGTTGAGGAAAATACCGGTTGTAGTTACGATACCGGGATTCATGTTGCAACACTACAGGTTGTGTGAAATCCGACTACCGCACAACGCTAGCATACACTACTCCTATACCAGTGGTAAAGCCTGTGCGGCTGGTGCTTATTAACTGCATCCCCTAATCAAGGTGTACCAGAGGAAAGCAATGAATGGGTGACATAAAACTACTCCTATATTAGTGGCAAAGCCTGTGTGGCCGGTGCTTATTAACTGCATCCCCTAATCAGAGTATACCAAAGGAAAGTTCATTCTTGAATGGGTGGGTGGCTGAAACTATATCAGTGGTAAAGCCTTTGTAGCTAGTGCTTATAACCTGCATCACCATATCAAGGAATATCAAAGATTCGACCTGAAGAGGTCAAAGGGGTTGGAGGATGAGGGAATGGGGGGGGGGGGTGAAAAGTGGGGGGTAAAATATGCTTATGTACAGGAGAGAGTTAAGAGAGGAGTGATGTAAATATTAAGTTGGCCTTTAATCCTGAATGCTCACCTGGTGTACTGACATAACTGTTCCAAGTCGGTCTTGCATGATCTATGGTCTGTAAGAACACAGCCAGCATAGCAGCCCAGAAAGCAGCTAGACAGATGTAAAATATCGTGTAGAACCCCAACAGTTGAGCTGAAAGGAGAATCGAAAAACAGTTCGTTTAAAACATCAGTCAAGGAAAGGCAAAATTCAAAGAGATGTTATTCTATCTAGTTTTAAGCTGAAGTTATTAGTAAATATTACCAAATTTACAACAATTTTTACCAAACCTGGCAGGTCAAGGTAATTTTGCAATTGACCGGCCTAAGAGACACTTTCATACTTTTACACCAAATACAGGTTTATAAATTAATGATTCCCTTTCAAATAATCAAAAATAAAAATTCTCCAACCGCCTTGTCCAAACTTATCCCAATTTTCAAACTTATCAAGGATAGAGCACTTTTCAATATTTCATCTTATTACCATGATTTTGAAATGATACAGGATTGTGTAAGCTAATGATCAAATACATTGCACATCGTTTCAGCAAGGAGTGTGTACTAAATAATGACCAAATCCAATTGGATAAGCTACTGAAAAGAAATAAAAATGAGATTAACAAGATGATCTGAAATTTCTTAGAAGACACAAAGGCTTATGAGAGTGACGTTTTTGTGTATCTGTAACATTGATAGAAGCCAGCTGCACAAGATGTGAATTGTGAACTTGGAACTCATGAATAAAAGACTAATCAATACGACCAACAGTCTCAACCAAGACATCGCCAAATATATCACCACCTCCATATTATATTTCTTGCAAAAGACTTTTTTCTTTCTTTCTTTCATTTTTTTCCTTCTTTTCGCCAGACGTTTTACCTTTGTTTACAAATACCTAGCAACCTGGTTAGCACTATCACATAGCAGTGAAAGCTATTAGTGTAAACAACTCAAAACAAAGCCTAATATGTAACACTCCATCTCTCTCGTACAGTCACATACTACGGTATGGCGATGTACATTTGAGTGTTCTGTAATTGGATCAATACAAAGACACATGCACATACAGTATCCATACTCTATGTATTGCATATTAAAACCAGGGAGGCCATTAAGGCCATGATGTATGTTGATATGAATAATTTTGTTTTGCCGTTAGTTTGACAAGCACTCGGAGCAGTTTTTTTTTTCTTCTTTCCGTCATCACAGATGAGCGAGCTTCCTTCGCATCATCCCAAATGATGTTTGATCACGCAATAAGATGTTGTCTATGTCTAGAAGTACCCACAGATGTATGATGCTATGCAACTCGATACAACTTAAAGCTGTGTGCATTATTTTATAGTTAGGTATTACAAGAACTAGGCTAATCTAGAATAGAGTAGTATTGTCACCGATACAAAGCACATTAAAACATGTTTAGTTTATTGCGACAATTCTGTGTTTTTTTTTTAATGGTGACCAATCCCTTGGAGTTCTTCTGTACAGAGACAAACCCTGAGCATGGCAAACCACCATAAGATTTTCTGACAAATTCCATGAAATTAGTTAAGTATGTCCTTGGTTGTCATTTTCTTCATCATATTCCTGTCGGTATATTATTTTTTGTTCTAAACTCTGTGCATTTCCTTTCTTACAACAGCGACCAGAGGATTATTTCCAGAATAATAACACCTTTTTAGGCTTTAACTTCAGCTGCTGTGCTGTAGATATCACCTTTCATGAGTAACACCTGTTTGCTGACGACAGGTAAGGATATTCGCTAAGCCACTGCATTCACAGCATCAAATAAAGCATAACAACATTTTGACAGATCTCAATGAATCTTATCCAACGATCATAGGAAACAGCATCAGAAATTACTGCTGCCGCCGCTGGGATAATTTGAGTCCCCCATATCTTAACGCTACACTCTATTAATGTTGACTTGACAACAAAATGCAGCATCAGACGGCCGAGGCAATCACTCTACTTCGTGAATCTTACTGTTATGGAAGCATGTTTTTGATTATGTTTTTGATAATTTACAATTCAAAGCCATTTCTAAAGTTACTTGGTGAATACAACAAGTTCTCTCTGTAGAAACACATTCAGATGAGTAAACCTGCAATTAACAGGTTTGCAATCTGACATAAAGTGGCACAGATGATATAAACCTTCACATTTGTTACCAATGTCAGTAAGGCTAATTGGAAACTATGGAACTCTTCTCTTACAGTCTCTGTGTTTTCCAAGGTATTTCAGATAGTTCAAGGATAATGGAATACTCAAAGTGCATGTCGTTCAGAAAATTAACAGATCATGAAAGTTTGCTCTTTTTGTTCATGTGCATTTTTAATCCTTTGATATAACACAACAGCAGGAAGGGAAATGAAGAGACAGGAACAGACACAATGATGTACTAATCAAACTGTATCCTACTTATGAAGGTCGTACACACTTCATATACAGGAAAACCTTGCCTATATATACAGTATATGTAGTGCTCTAACATATCACATTATATCACATCAATTACAGTCAATACCATGGAAGCCTTTGAAGAGAGAGAACTTTGTCCTCATGTTAAAGTTCTAAAAGTGGAAAGGAGGGAGAAGAGTGGGGTTAGGGAGAAAGAAAGGGTTGGGGGGGGGTGGGAGATTGGAGAAAAAAAGAGAACATCTCCTAGTGTGAATGAATTCATGATGTTGATGAGCCCTTGGAATCATCTACGTTGTATATTCCTAATTTAGAGGATCACATGTGCTGGGAGAAGTGTCTATACAGAGAAAGAACTACATCCATTTGGATATCAAATTTAATCAGAAATTTACACATGTGCTTATAAATAGAGGACTGAACTACGTAAAAATCTGTCCAACCAGCGCTGTTATCGGTTCCTGCTCTCAGAAACCAAAAGCCAATTCAATTTGGTTTGAAGAGCCTATATCACCACTGGCCTGACCTCTATTAAGGCCTTCTTTTCCAACCATGTGGAGTAACGCAACTCTTACACGAGGCATCGGGACACTGCCAGCCATTTTTGATTTGATACAACTGAGGTCACAAGATAACAAACAGGAATAATTTATTTATGTATATATGCACACACATCACGTCCAAAGGAAACTTGTTATTAAGTTCATGCTTTGTCACTTCCAACATGCTAACTAAGACTTCCCTGAATTACAACAATGCCAATAGAAAGTTTAAATCCAACCATGTGCTAATGGTGTGTAGTAATATAAACGTAACTATACAGGCTGAATACAGCCAAGCTGAGGATACATGTTAGAAATATGGTTTCACAGTATCTTGCTACTAACAATCATATCCTTTGTCATACTACCAATCCTATTTTATTAATTTGCATAAAAATGGTGTGCATGGTAACTGTATCTATGACAGAGAGATATTTGAGAATCAGAATAAATCTTCTTTACCATGTATTCAATTTCTAATCTATCTGAGTTTTTTCTCGCTCTCTGCATATGATTATGCAGGTTCTCAATATCACAGTTTTCAGTCAGTGCCTATTGAAGGACAGTGTCAATAACAAGATAGATAAGAGTCAAATCAGTTACTAAAATTTAAATATTAAATGTTGACGGTACATATACACTGTGTGTGTGTTTAATAAAAGATGGGTATGGTGAAAGGAATTCAGTTAACATTAGATCGTGTATGTGAATTCAATGCAAAAATCTTCCTCATTATCTGAGAGCTAATATGTATATCTGATACTTTCAACTTTAGAAGAATTTTATGGGCCATCTGCCTTCATCTACAATTTGATTATGATCATGGAAGTTTTGTATTACGTAGTTTCCTTCCTGGAAGGAAAAAAGAGTTCCTTAATATTATATATTTTATATTCCTTATTGTACAGTTGTAATGCATCAATCCCACTTAATTTCACACATTTATTTACTGGTACTTTACAGCAATCAACAGATAGGGGAAAACCTACTGTTCAATACATTTCCTTCCTTACCCGCTTGCTATTGAATATGCAGCAGTTCAATGTGGTCCTTAGAAATTTGAGTTGCCATTTATAGGCGGCTTTTGTGTACACTTGTGAAAGTACAGTGCCAGTAAATTCCATGTTCATTGTTCACTATTTATTAGCCTGGTATTAACTGTGCCATGGAGGCTAACTTACATCCTTTCTGCTATCAATTCAAGTCTCTCCCTAACCCACCCCCCCCCCTCACCGAAATGCATGTCACATGTCATAATATATTCATAACACATGCATAATGTATGCATGTCATAATATATATCATCTGTCCCTGTGTATTCAGAACTCAACATTGTAAATTATTTGGAAAACTGTGGAAACAATTGGACCTTGTGGTTCCCAGCATGAGGCAGCAGATTCCAAACAAACACTTCAAGATTCCAGGGATGGTTTCAGTAATAAATTACATTCAGCAGGAAGGTAAAGCCTGACCGGTTATATTCCAACGGGGTGGGTGACAGTTAAACACACATGAGAACCTACCTAGATGTAGGTTTTAACTCAACATGCTATGGTAATGTGTATACATACACTATATATTTCATACAGGGTTAAAACTTAACTGTCCACCACCCTGATGAACTTAAATAAAGGAATCGTTTTGCTTATTCACAAAAAGAAACAGAGCTATAAAATCCACAAGGTTCATGAAATTCACCTTGCAGTAACACAGCACTATAAATTTCTTTGAGCTTATAAATCATCATGTACAGTACAACAGTAGTAGTAACTGAGAGCTGTCACAATATAGACACTACAGTAGGTATTATATACACATCTCAGGGTCCGATCTTGAGTTCACCTAGAACCATACAGTAGGTCTATACATCCACTCGCAGACAATGCAGGATATGTAGTAGCAAACTGTACTGCGTCTTGAGACCAGCAGCGATCAATTACTCTCACATGCACGCTAGCAGCGTCGCACTACCTCCCGACAAACGCAGAATCTAAATGTCATCATCGCCTGTAACAAGCCAGAGCCCATAGGACTACGACACGCAGCAGTCGGCTTACACCACTAGCGACTAAATGCACACTGCGAATTTGAAGCGGGGAAAGAAAAAAACATAATTGAGCAGTAGTTTTGTAAGAGAGAGCTACATTACGAAGATGAATGGCTTCTAAATTCGAGACAGAAACCAACTGTATTGATCGATGCTGTAAGTCGGCTGGTACAGGAAGGATCTTTAATAGCAAAATGCACATAATAATTCGGTTTGCATTCCATAGTCAAAGAAAAAAAATCTACTGTAGGCACAAATTTGGTTAAATTATGTACTGTTTTATTGCACAATTGTTGGATCATCGATTATTCAGTATTGACTTAATATCATTTCCTGAATTTTAAATGTCTAAATCCGTCGCAAATTGTAAGAAATAGAAGAGATTTCAACCCTTTCAAGCCACCATAAGGATAGCGATAAATCAGGCATGTCTATCCAATGTGTAATACTATTGTATTGTAGAAGGACCTTAATATTACAAAATCAAACAATGGAACATTCTTATCAAAGGACCTACTGACCTTAAGACTGAGGGTGCAAATTACAATTTAAAGTGATACTGTGATAGTATTTTAATTTTATATGTGTGTATACAGTAAATATGTATATAAAAGTGATTGCAGGATCAGTCACAAATAACTTAACACGATCCACTTTAACAAAGACCTATTGTGTAGATGTATTTACACCTGACCTACAAATGTGATCCCACATATATGTCAAGGGTGCAAACTGCCAAAACACAGCTGCTGTGAGTGAATTTGCGCAATTTGTTTGAGAGCTAGGGGGTTCAAACTATCTTACAAAAGCTTTACTTAAAATACCTGTAGTTAAAGTTACATACTGCTGTAACCATTGAGTCTCACTCCTGCTATACCATGTAGTGCAATCTGACCATTAAAGCCAATGCACGTGTACTGTATACGTACTGTATGTGACACACAGTAAAATCTCAATTTGACAGAACACACAATAGAACCGAGGAACATTCTTCATTCAGCCCAGGTATCCATTAGTGAAATAATATCAGTCTATGACACTATGTGGTCTCATGTAACTCATCTGGCCATAAAACAAGAATTCAATCAAGATAACAGAACAAAGTTGACAATCAAAATCACTATCCATGTAAGATGGCATTAAAATGGAATGCATGAACAGAGAACATTTCCTTACACCTCTGGTATTCCAATTCAGGTTGCGACCCCTTTTAAGAGTCACACTAAAGTTTTTTGGAGTGTTGCTAATAAATAGTAATAGAAAATGAAGTTGGAAAAAGTTGCATTGTTTTGTAAAACACCAGTTGGCACTCAAGTCTCCCTAATCACATAAAATTTGCTGAATGGGAAGGGGGCTTACTTTCCTCCATGGAACCCCTTCTCCGGGCCCCCAACATACTCCTACTGGAAGGTCACCAAGATGACGAAGGTGAACACCCGAGCCATGAAGCCAAAAAAAGTTTGAATTATACCAGGGCCTTTACTACATCTAGTGTTACACTTAACACACACTTGACACTTTCCAAAAATTATTTAAATTAAATCCAGATAAATCAATACTGACTACATCTTCAACTAATCAATGAGAAATTCTGCAATTCTAAGACTTCAATACGTACAGTACAAATCATTATGCATCATTTTGGGTATGGTTACTGTACGACATCCAATCAAAAGAGCATACATATCACAGAATACTAACTACTGTGCAAATTATTACTGTACACTTGAGTGCTAAAGTGTTCTTTTATTAGCACAACATTTTAACACAATTTAATTATCTACATGTATTGTATATTAACAAATACACCATGTGCATATAGTAGTACCAATTAATTTTTTTCTTTCAGCAGTTAATGTAAATTTGATCGGTTTGTTCATAGGCAGACTACTATGTAAATTTTAAAAATCATTATTTCTCTTGATTTATTTGTGGAATCAAAGTGCACAAAGCCAAGGTGATTTACTGCTGTATTAATTGTTAATTAAAACAGGAGAGATTAAAAGAGCAAGGAGACCCAGTCTTGAAACTGTACCTTACTGTGTAACATGACAACTGTGAACAGCTACGAAAAAATATGGACCTATCTATTTCTCTCCTTTGGGCTTGGTAACGGGGAACATTTGCAAATTATATAATCAAGAACTGTTGTGCTACATACAGCCAACACCCAGAATCACATAGTATCATACAATAATATTGTATCATAACAATATAACATAAAAATACACAATAATATTGTTGCATAAATTATTACATGGTACATGGTTATATATTATGATAACAATTACCAATGACAGCTAGCACTGTACATGTTTACTTAAAGGTTGTAACATTTTAGTATAAACATAGACTTGTAGAGTATTCAGAAGACCATAACATTAGGCTTGGCTATGTACTGTAAGTGTGCCAGGGTATTGTGTATTGTTGTACCACAGACCACATGTTTATCCTAACATTCATCCTTACTACTTAAAATATAGTCACTCATTTATTTTGAGAAATCCATTGCTTTTACTGCCACTTCTAAGATCCAACGCAGACTTCTTCCTGGAGAAATTTCGGCAAAGATATGCTTGGTATAATTGTGTGGGCCAGTGAAGAGTCACATTTAAAGAAAAAGGTTCGACTAACCCTCCAGTCGAGTGTGTGGTACATTATCAAGTCATCTAATCATAAAAATGTTACTGGATTCACCAAAAACAACAGATGAGACGAATAAATGATTTGCATGGGGTGAAAGGTCAAAGTTGGAGTTTGATTGACAAGGAACTACTATAAAACTTGAGAAAAAAGAAGAATAAGTACCCACACTACCAGATGCACAATACAAGAATTCACAAGCACATCAATGAGTACCATACAGTATGTACTAAAGACACGCCTTTGCTATGCGACGATGACTGACAAAGTATCATTACCTGTTCCATACCGACTGAAGCCTACTACGATATTACGGTCAATCTTACTTACAGTATGCCGTATACCTTTCGCTAGGCCTAGTCGATAACAAAATTTAATCTTGGTTATGCAAAGACTTCAGATGCCTGCAATATTCTCAGGCTTGAGAAATAATCGACACCTACCACTGGATACCCACCTCAAAGGTCTTCTTCTTATCAAACCGAGCTACTCATGGAGAAAAATACCTAGTGTGGAATTTCAATGAAATAGGATGAAGCTCTCTCTCTCTGTCGTAAAACCTTGATTAAAGAGCTAAGGTGTCATATAAAGGTTATGTTGGTATGGTCAACTTGCTTTCATTAGGGAAATTGCCTGGATATGGTTGGAGATGAAATGGACTTTATTTTAATTACTATATCAAAGCAAGGTCTTGATTCCCATTGTTTTTGTCAAAGATTTATGTGTTGAGACACTTTTAAGATAATGAAAGGAATACTCAGTGTTTGTTGGGCTTGAATGTTCTGGGGTAACTTTTTATTATTTTATTTACTGTATTGGAATGGATTTATAGTTTTGCTGCAATTAAAAACATATCATTAATTACTTAACATATGAATGGTAACAGGCCTACAGTTAGTAGAGTGTTAATGATCTTAGCCACTTGCACAAAAATGCCAGTGCATAAAAAACCTACCGGCTAAAATCAAATTCTAAGCTGATTTTTCGTTCAATTAGCACAGGATCCACATTATTCTTGCACTGACAGAAAAATACAGGTCTTGTGTCTTTTTTTAATTCACTGGCAGACAGTTGAAATCTGCTGGCATTTAGCCAGTAAATAGCCTGAATTTTGAGGAGTGGGTTAGATAGAAAATATTATAACTGTGTTACACAAGTTTCAAGGAAGAATTAGCTACAAATGAAACATTGCTACATGTTCTTGCTTCAAAATTATTCAGCAATTTTTTGGATTGTGTTTTACTTAAGATTCATACTCCTCAAAACTGAGCAGTAAATTTTACTTTTGACAATCATTCTACGACCAACACGAACGATTATATTGATCTCAATGAGCTGCTTTTAATATTGTATATGGCAAATGTGCCATACTGTATATACCATTGGCTGTGCCCTGCTGCCATTTTGTGTTCAGGCTTACCTCTCATCAGTGGCCATTTTATAAGGAACCTCTTACCATGCAAACTACTGTGATCATATTACTGTATGCTGAATGGTGAAACATGATCAAACTGAAATAGACCACAGGACATCCAATTTTTCTCATGAATGTAGGATAAAATACCTAAATCAAACTTTCCACAATGTCATAGAGGAACATATTTTGTTACCCGTACTCATTTATACTCAACCTTTGGCAAAATGTTAACAATTTTTACACTTTTGAGTACCCATATTTTTATTTTTACCCATACATGCTGATATTTGCACCTTTTAATTTAAAACATTAACACTATTAATACATTACACATTAATCTATAAACAGTTCTCCCTGATGCCTTACAAAACCAAACTATCTCCATCTTGCAGACTTTATTTTTCCATTGCATCGCTAAATATTGTCAGCACTTACAGTATGATTCCCTCTGGATTCTTCATCTCCATATAGACACTGTAAAGCATAGTACGAAATACAATGGTCTTGAGAGCAGCTGCCAGTAGTTTATTTCAATCTCACTATATTTCTTTTCGGATGTTGCTATGGAAATCTATGGATTTTTGCAACCTCCCACCAGTAGCAGTGTATATGAACACATACAGTGCTACTTTTCAGGGCAAATTGGTTGAGCAAAATCTTGATGGCAAGAATACCTTTTGATTAAATGGGAAAGGGAACTGGCAGTAGTAAGTAGTTCACTGGTGGCAAGCTCCTAGGTTACAATCTCTCTGAACTGGTGAAAGGTTACACTAAATCTGCTGAACAATTTACTTATATTGCCTCCACCTGTCTCCCCAACATCAAATAAATGTCAATAGCTATGCCAAATATTTACATATGACAACAACTTTATCTGAAATCATAATGCAGTATATCAAAGCCTGAAAAAATGAGGTATGATGTCATATCTATAAATACTACTCCAGAATCTCTGTTACCACATAAAGGAAAATCTTGGAGAAGGAAGGATCCAAATACCAAATGGAAAAAGCCAAACTATGACAGATTGGTATTAAACTTGCAGGTCAAAGATTAAGGTCACAAATTGCTCAAAAAGTTTAGAATAGACTTTGCTAATAGTAAAACCAAAAAACAGCCTTTGATAGTTTCTCAACTTGTTTTTAACATAATGGGACCTACCCATATGGTTGTAATATTTCCAGACCCCATACCAGGCTTACTCACAATAATTGGTCTTTGTCATACTTGTTAAACAATCGAAGGCAATCCTACCAAAAGTACAGAAAATTCTCTTGTAGCAACCTGTACATTCTTTTGACCAAACTATCACAGTAGCCTTAAAGGAGACACAAATGCAATCATCTATCATGGTCTATATGCCTCCCCATATACTGTAGCTCAGAAATTCTTAGATTTTGCAGATGTAATGTTTCTCCCAAATAAAAGGGAAAAAAAGGCCAGAATTCAGATATGCATTGTGGTTTAGATGATGTAACATGAATAGTTTTCTTCATGAATCTGACGTATTGTACAATGAGGGTGTACAACATACTTGATCTTAGTAATACAGTGAAAAGCAGGGTGATGTGACATAATAAATTCACCTTGACACAGGCTGTCCTGAAACGACCATTGACTTCAACAATAGGCTTCTTGAACTAAATGTGATACATAAACATACTAAATATGACATCTGTCCTGTTGAAATGACCTTTGACCTCCACAAAAAACAATAGGCTTCTTGTACTCAATGTGGTACTTCTTCACACCAAATATGAAATTTGTCCGACCTTACCGTCTTCAGATATCGTGTTTACAAGCTGGGCTTAACAGACGTGCACACACACACCATCATGAATGCAAAGGTTACGATGATCATCGAAACCAAAAAAGACAGATAACTTGATCATGTCTAAATATGACATCGAGCCACATCTGTTCCACTTTTCTCTAGAGGAGATAGGTTTCACAAATGCTGAATCTAAATATGGAACCTCTTAACATCACTTAATGATGGCACTGGTTTCAGTGGCAACTCTGTTAAGAGAGTAAGAGTACTAGATCGGAAGTTCTTTGATGACAATAAAATATGTTGCTTGTAGAAGGTTGAACATGTGACAATTCCTGGACTTTTCCAATTAATGTGACTGTATGGCAGTCCCAACTACCTACTGTACGCATAGTAAAAACTTTCAATGTTTTTTTTTGGTTGCTGTTATTGCTTGCACTTGACTTTCTGGCACTTAAGCATCAGATAAGGAAGTCGAGAACAGAAAACTAAGGAACAGAAGAAACATCTGAACTGCAATAAAATGTAAATGTAAAGCATTTGCGTTTGGTCACCAACAGTCTCACAACTTTACGAAAAAGTACTAAGAATAACTCGACTTACACTTCATACAATCAAAGCTATATATTTCCACCAAATGCATGTTCATAGAGACAATAATTATCTCATTCAAAACTTGAAAATGTTGTCACAGACACTGTCCACATATTAAACAATAATCAATAATCATACACAAATTGCTATTGAAAAGAAATTTTCAATATTATAAGCTGCGACCCAGAATCCCAGTACTTCAACTGAATGGATCAACCTGAATTCGTCCTTGAATTTAATGAACATCCAAAGAATTTCTGCTTATTTATTATTACTCACAAGGAAGGTTAAGAAATGATGAAATTAAAACATACTCCTAGATTCCTCGTGCTCTATGGATCGTCATGGGAGTTTAGAGTTCAAACGCAATCGAAAAATGCAGAGCACTTTTGGTTCTTTCAATTTGAAAGACTAAATGCCCGTATAAAGGCACATCACTACAGTACAGTATACAGTATGATATTCATCCACTTATATAGACTAACACTACTCATACCAATCATGCTTCAGGTCCAGGACTATATTTGTTCCTCTACAGGTCTTTATCCAAGACAGTATAGTTGTCACTCTGAACCCTTCCCCCCCCCCCCCTCCCCAAACCCCTTTCCCTTTCTGTCATTTCTGGAAGTCAGGACTATCAGTTCTTATTATTCTTTCATCAACAGCACACCATTTTACTGCTGTTGGCAGAGCCAGTAAGAGGTTGTAATGAATGAATGCCATACTGTAGATCTGTATTGTAATACAGGTGGTGCACACTGTATGTGTAAAGCAGCATGGTTGGCCCTGTCTCTCGCACTTGAGGGTCTATACTAGTGGCTACAATGCTTCATCGTAATGTTAATGGCGTAAACTTGTATAGGGCATCAACAGACCAGAGTTGTCTACTATTGACAAAGCCGTATAACTAACACTGCCACCATTAATCTCTATCTTTGCAAATACTTGAGCTCAATGAAAAGAACACAATGCATACCACACCACAGCCTCAGCACTACAAGACCAAAGGGCCACTCTGCATAAGGGTTAAGCATGAATGCCACTACTTTTGGCTTAACTGCTTAGGATGGAAACTTTGATTATTTTATTGCATCTCTCTGCAGTCATAAACTGAGATCAAAGGTCTCACACACAGTGTGGTACAAATTGTTGGGACAGAAGAAGTAATATTTGTAGGAGGGTAGAGGTAAAGCAGCAAGGACACTGATCTCAAGGATTAAATCCCTGCAACAGCAGCATTCAGGCTTTTACAGCATCACCACAGGCATGCTTATCAAAATTTTACAACATGGAAGTGTGTATTTAGTGAGAACGGGAGCTGCTTAATGAAACAGAGAAAAAAACCCTGGGGTGATTAACTATGACCCAATGACTTCTATAGGCAGTATAAATAATACCACTAATACCTTATAGACATCAGGTTGAAGGAGAAGATGAAGAAAGCATTTATCATTCACACCCATCATGTACCGTATACTGCACAGGTGCTGGAACTTAAGTTACTCCAGGGAGCTGCTACTGAAAAGTAGCAGCTCCCTGGTTGCTCTAAGATTCTCTAAGCCTAATTGGGATACGGGTATATGCTGTGGAGTGGTGATATCTAACCTTGAAAGCTAAGACAAAAGTTCCCAGTTTCAATTTAACTTAACTATCATTCAGCAAGCATAATGCAGATCTACAAAATACTACATTTGATTGATTATAACAATGATATGTTCCTGTTTGTTGGGGGAGGAGGGATGTATCATGTTGCCTACGCAATTGCTGTTAGTGTAGAGTTTCTTCAGATTCATTTTCTTTCAATTGTATTGTCTCTCAAGTTATATATTTTACTTGTGCAGCCAGTCCTCTTTAGCATTTTAGGTCTATTTCCTTGTACACTGATATCTTACAGTATATCTAATATACTTTGGCGATGAAACAAAGTTCTTAATGAATGAATGAATTTAGGCTTGAAACATCTAAAACTTTGGGAGCTCAGTACCTGCAGCTCTACTGTACTGGTTGTGAACATACCTTGGCCATTTCCCCCCCCCCCCCTACCAGAGAGGCATGGCAACCATCACCAACTAAACATACTTAGCAACAGAATTGACTTTGCAGTGACTGCAGCGAGCACACTCATAATGCACAGTACATATGTAGGCCTTGAGAAGTGAAAAGAGCTCTGGTACCCTGCTTTTTCTACATCAACACTATAGATGTTACCTGTAAATGACAACGTGAGTCATGACTGTGATTGGCTAACTGCACTAGTGCAATTACCCGTCAATGCTTAATAATGTACAATTAGTTTCTTCCTAGTTTTAAGCAAAATTGTCAAATTCTAAAGTATGTTTGCAATGACAATATATTATAAGAACAATAAGTGACTATTTAATAATGTCCACATATCCTTCATCTTCCATCCAGTCTGAATAATTAATAGCCTGATCATCTCGATATTGTCTCATACCTTGAGCAGACACTCACACGGTATATCTCTCTCTCTCTCTCTGTCTCTCTATCTCCACACAGAATTCCTAACTAGACAGATTGGTGATAAAATGACACCAGTTGTAATCGGGTATTATAACACCTGATAAAATCCAATATATATCCATAGAACACTTTCATCAGGGTCTGTTAACTTTTATCTTGTGTGTTCACTACTAACATTGATAGGTTGTTTTCTTCCTGAATCTCTTAACATTTACTGTCAATTAGATTCTCTACTACTGCAGCTTTCAGAAGCTAGTCACGGTTCTTTTTAAGCTATAAAAGACTTTTCCATTGGAGTGCTCAGCTTAATGAAACTGGCTAGCTGCTACTCCTGAAACTTGCCTCATCATAACATTAACTCCTAATATAACCAAAGTTCTGTAACACTGGTAGAAATGGCCCAATTGGAATAACAGTAGAGTTCTTGTTTCAAGTGAATTGTTTGTTTTTCATTTAAACGAATTTCCACTTTCTATTCCAGTCTTTTTCAGTGGAGTTATATACTGTAGTGTGGATGTAAAAGTAGTCTGTTTTAAGCCTAAGCAGTTATAGAAATTATAAGCCAATTCAGGACTGATGCTTGTATCAGTATGCTGTTATTTGTAATTTACAACGTGGGCACATAAAAGTGAGCAAATGCTAGGTCTTTTAGGGGCTTGTTCTTGTGTCATCGAGATCAACACGTAATGTTTTCTACATCATTTAATGGGCTAAAAAAAAATCAGTTTGAAAAAGTGCAGTATATTTATGCTTGCGATTTCTGTCTAGGCACTCGTTTTACTTTATGTTGATTTCCGACATTCACAGCATATTCACAACCTTTAAGTTGTATGCCATAACAGTAGTGTGCATTGCATGATGATTAGATCGGCATATGTATGTTAACTAGTCTACGGCAAAATTTCTAGCTCCGGAATTTGACAGTCATTTTGTTGTATTATAAAAGTTAAAGAAAGGTTTTGTCATTTGATTTTTCATGCACATCATAGGATTATCACTATATGCTTCTGTTGCACACAAGCCAATGTGTTGTTGGGGTTCATTATAAGTAAGTACTATGTGTTGTTGTAGAGGTGCTTTGAAGTGCATGTTGTCATGGACTGCAGGGAACTGAGCGAACGCAATCATTTTTGAGACGTTGTACCCCGTGGACGCAACTTTTAAGTTCCTAATAACAATAAGTACTGGAATTGAAGAAATCCATTGGGACACAAAAGAAACATAGTTCTTAATTTTGTTTCAGGCGTACGTGATGATGAGTTACACTCCAAATTATGTGTTCATTCTGTTTCTTCTATATAAACTTACATTGTTAAGTAGTAACATTTGATTATGAAAGGGACATTTGCAGAATAACATTACACCTAGCATGCAATTTAGTAAAAGTCAAAGACTTGTGAGGAGAAATAGAATGTTTCAGTAGTATGCAAGTAGTATACAAGTAACTGTATATACTTGACATTTTACATAGAGATATCTTATTATCAGTAGATCTACTGTCCTTTGATGTAACAAACATTTGTCATCAGTCATCACTACCGAATAATAACACATTTTATAAATCCCTTTTTACTGATATTCCAATCGGGCCATTTCTACCAAAGATCTGACTGAAAACCGAGTAAACAGTGTTTTGCTACCAAACATACATAAAACCCACTACCCATGTAGAATTTAGCTTCACAGACCACTTTCCAAATTTTCACTAATCCTCGTGATGAACGGACCCCTTCCTAAGTTCTGATGAGCTACTAAACATTGAGGAAATTTTCGTTCTTCCCATCGTGACTAAAAACCACTAATTGATAAAAAAGAATTTCCTATCTGACACCCAGTCCACTTAAGTCATTTTATAATATTAGTTGAACAAAAAGTACAGGGAAAGCGACCTTTCCTGTGTAGACTTCATGTGGTAGGCGTGAAACACGCACGCATGACAGGATGCTTTCATTATTACTCAGCTAAGGGCACAGGTTATTCCGGGTTATATCTCACAACTGACCAAAGCCAATGATGGAATGGAAAATTTTGTACAGCTAAAGGATGCTAGTTGAATTGAGGAGCAATCTCACAAAATCAGGGATTTAAGGATTTCCCTTGGACTATAATTTAAACTCTGCTACCTCCCAATTGCTCATCACAGTAACTGACGTACCAGGTTCATAGCTAAACCACAATTTTGGCATTATAATCATACATTCCCCTCCTCCCTCCATCCCATAAATTTAAACAGCCCATAGCGGGTTATTCTTGCTACCAATTTTTGCTAACATTTTCCCAGGCGGACCAAACTATAACAAGTTGTAGCCACTATAAATACCTTCTGCATACACTTGAGTAGTTTATATTGAACATGTTGATGACTTTCTCATTTGAGATGAAACTCGGGGGGGGGGGGGGGG
>JAIPMN010000282.1:15495-25687 GCA_020650975.1 Apostichopus californicus | reverse complement strand
GGGGGAGGGGGGCTAAGCTTACAATTGTAAACATCCCGTCATTCTGTTCAGTATGAACATCACATCGGTCTCTACTGGGTACAGGTAAATGCGAATCGTTGCGTTTCATACTAAGCATGAATATAATAACGTCTTACTGCCACACCATTTATTCATCATATGAATTTTTGCAATGTTCTTATATCACTTCTATGTTGCAAAATACAATCTTACTTGCCCTTTACCAAAGAAAATCACACCTGTTCAAAAAAGAGAAATATCTACTGCAATACATAAAAGACTATTGAGCTAGCATCAACAACATAATCAAGGCTCTTTTCATTCATAATTAGAATTGCAAAAAATTGAGGTGTCCATGATGTAACTAGCTACATCTTTTAGAAATCCCATAAATGAAGATTCTGGAAATAGCATGCTTAGAAGGTTCCCACAGATTTTCCTGTTTCCCTGAAATGATGTGACCTTGGATCATCCCTAAATAAATTTTGGTACTCATTTTTTCAATTAACTTATGTTGAAAACCAGCTCAAAAGTGTTTTACATAGCCTAATGCCTAAAATTATGAACATCCCATTCATCACTGGCATAATGCCTGGGACCTATTTGTGAGATAGGAATAGCTTAAGCTAACAAAGTTACATAGAACATAGCCTAGAGGTAAGATAAAGATTTTAAGAACCCTAGGCTAAATCAAATCCTTACATTACTAGGCTAATCGGGCCAAAGGTAATATGAAAAGTGGGTCAAGCATAGGCTTACCAATTGCAAGTGGAAAATGGGACTAACTTTTAGAAGTTGATCCCTTGGAAGTTGGAGGCTTGGGATGCTACAAATATTATTTATAGGCTAGACCCTAACTAGTTAACTTAGTTACTGTTGCCATGTTGGTTAGCCATTTCCTAGTACAATTTAGGCTAGACTAGCCTAACAAATTTATTGGATTAAGAGTTTAAGACTGGCCACAATTTACCGCTATCTCGGTTGGTATCTTGACACTGGCCTAACTTTGTCAAGGTCAGCCACACATGACCCCATATATTAGTACTTATGCTATAGGCCATAACTTAATAGCCTAACTTGGCCTAGGCTAGGCCTGAGGGGTTGAACTTAACACAACGTTAGGTTGAAACAGTTACTTACCCCATGCTTTTCCATTTCTTCCCATTACAGTACCAGCTTCCTTATTGTACATAAATTTCTTAAAGCCAGCCCATTTTAATCCAGCCTTTTGGCCAAAAGTCAATTCATCGTCGCCACCCATGATGTTATTATGGACACAACTGTGGTCTAGAGGTCTACAATTTTCGTCTCTCTCGACAGTGCTTAACACGCTAGTTAGTGCTGGTCGCTATACGTGCTCCGTTGAACGATATAGACGAGTACTAACCGATGTACTGTGCATGTGCTCTGTGCTGATGGTAGGATGTAGGCGGTCCAAGATTAACGTATAGGATATGACTAAGCATAGTAGGCTGACAGTGTAGTAGTCAATATACGGTTTGCTACACAGCCGCATATAATGTGCTACAATTTGCACACAGCATAATACACACACATCTGAGGATGCGTAAGACGTCATTATGCATATTCATTGATAAACATTTTCTTTCATATGATTAACACCAAAAACATTTTTTCTGCTGCATTTCCGTCTTAATAGCCTATCTTATTCACATTTTTGTCATTGAAAGAAACACAATTTTCACTTTTAACTGTAAAGTTATTGTAATAATAAAGACAAACAAGAAAAGAACAACTTTTGAATATGCATGATGGAAAAATACAAGAACTTTTTCAAAGCGGGAACGGCTAGGCAAGCACGATTCTATTTAAAGAAATGATGCAATGTAGGTGGGGTTGTTCGTCTCATTTACACCACAAGGAAACGGAAGAAACATTTGCACAGGGAAGTGAAACCGCGAGGAATCTCCATTTTGCAGGCGAGGGAGCCCCCCCCCCCCACCCACTTCCGTTCCCCATATTGCTCACTAAAACACATTGAATTGGCAAATTGAACACATTGAATTGGTGAGAAGGCCCCCAAGTAGCTAATTCAATAAACAACCGCTCTCGTCTATCTACGTTGCAATTCCAAATATTACAAGTTCTGAGTTGTATAGTAACTGACTACTAATGCAAAACCATAACAGTTCGACCCTTGGCGTATCATCATTTCAAGGGTGTGAAGACTCGCACAAAAAGAAACGTCTAACGCCGGTAATCTGACCTAGTTTCGACTGAGGTGTAACAGAAGTGTTACACACCCCATTGATCCCAGAAAATACGCACACAGCTTGCTACGTTCGGTAATTAGACACTAGTGTACAGTCAGTACATACAGCTGCGGTCAAGGGCGTAGGAACCGGGGGGCTGCGGGGGCGCCAGCCCCCCCAGTGAAAAATATGGTGGGGCGGAAGTATCATTCCGCCCCCCCGCTTCGCAAGTCAGAAAACCCCTTTTTCATTTCCAAATGAGAAAAAAATCTCATTTGGAGCACCAAATTGCATCTAAGTCCAGGTGAAAATGCAAAATTATTTACAAAATGGAGTGGGTGTTGAAGTGTGCTATATTCCACCAAATTGCATCTGAGGCCACCTTTAAAATGCAAAAAATTTCCAGAGGGGAGGGGGACCTTAGACCCCTCCCCCAGGCCAGCCATCAGTCTTCAGCCCCCCACTCAAAAGTACCTTCCTACGCCACTGGCTGCGGTCAATACCCACAGCACAGTGTACAAACGAAACAGCGATGGACATCTCAGGTCCAGCTTAAGATACAAAGGTATCACGTTTCATTACTGTCTGCATTTTGTAGCGACAAGCAGAAACTTCACTTGCAAGCAACGGATAGTTAACTTTTTCAGAGCGCGGCATGCGGTTTGGGGCGAGTCTTCAATTCACTCCGCCTACAGCTTTCAAGTAACTGTGCTAATTTTAATAATTGATTTAACATCAATTGAAATATGGAAAAGATTCATTATATATGAATGGTCTTTATTTGATACAAACTGGATCTTAACCTAGTACTTACATAAAGCTTCATTAATGGCAAACTTCTGAAAATAAACTAAACAAACATCCCACCCCACCCCACCTCAACCACCCTCACCCTCCAATAAAACACAATCATAATAATAATTCTATGAGTCATATTTATTTTCAAGGAGCAAATCTTCTTTGAAACATATCTTGGCAGTATAACTTTGCAATTTATTTTAATTTCAATGGTTCAATACACATAGAAAAGTGACCATATCTTTAGTTGCTTTATTTCCATTTCAGTTCCTGGAGACTTCAATAATTGTTTACATCCTGGGATAAGGACAAATAATTAATTGAATGTGTTAACATTTTGGAGTAATTCTAGGTCACATTGAGCATGTTTCTTATCTGTAAGTTACTACAACATAGGCAGAGTACCATTGTGGACACTTAAGTCACAAGTTATGAAATTTGTGCAAAAGGACGTTTCAAGCTTTCCAAAAAAAACAAACACACTCGCAAGCACGCAAAACCAAACCAAACACACCCACTTTGCGATATAAAAGTGAAACCATGTATACAATGTCAAGTAGGCAAAAAAAAACACTAATTATTACAAATGTATACCAAATCATGTTAATTATAATTAACTCCATAAAAATTGTCGCTAATTGCCTTTTTAATTACATGTCTGTTTTAACCCCTGTAAGAAGCAAGGCAACATATAGTGTACACAACAGAGAACAGAAACAGTTGCAAATTTGTGACATCTTTGTCTGTAGAGATAATACAGTGCTTTGAATTCAGGAAAAATCACTGATAATGACTCGACTGGCCCTTAAATAACGTGACTTGTTACATTTCTGGTAACAAGTTACGCTTGAACAAATTTTTTGGTTGTAACAATCCCTTCTATAACCAAAGAATTTTGACAAAATGTACCAAACATAAGAAAAAAATTCAAGCTGACAACTTTTTTTCTCTTCTCCATCCATTATATTTCTCCATGTTATACTGTAGTTAATCCCATTAGTAAAATGCTGCACCATGTATATATCTAAAGAAAAAAACCCTATATTTCCAATATAAAAAAACAAAATATGACATGAAAGGCTTATGAAACAAGTCACATATATATCATGAAGTGAAAAGTGTAGAATTAGATTCATGATAAAATGAAAATTTTTTTAAACTTTTGGAGAATTAATTAGATGTTTATTCTGGAAACTTTTGTCGGAGAATTAATAAACGACACAGGGAAAGACAAGAATACCTCAGACCGTGGGGAAAAAAAAATCCCAACAGAATATTTTACTTTAAAGTACTACAAGGTGACAGAATACAACACAACTTTACCCATAAGTTAAATGAAAAATAACATAATACTATTCTACAGCCCAAATAGCAGTCTTTAGCTCTCCCCTATTCCTGCTTTTTCACTACCCACAGCCTTACAAGGGGCCATAAACCCGTGATAAATGACAAATGACATTTATGTGATGTTAACAGTGATCATGGACGAATGACAAAATGTGCGCATTGTATTTAAGAAATATATCGCCCAAAAATTATTTCAAAATCAAACAAAAACTGTCAGCAAACTGCATATCCACTAATGAGCCTGTGTAAGAGAATGTATAAAAGAAAGCGGGCGTAACATTTCCATCCTAGCAGGATCTTCTTCAGAGGCTGAATGAAGAAGCCTCTGAAGAAGAACCTGCTAGGATCAAAACGTCAGGCCCAATTACTTTCAAGCAAATATGATTTCAATGGATATATTCATGCTGTAGTGTAAATGTAACGCAGAAACACACATATATCTATGAAACTCGACAAATGACATTTTTGATGACGCTTCCAGATGACATCACCTTTCTAATTCAGTGATGAAGTATGAAGGCAGCACCCTTAAAATAAATGTACATGTCAGTTGATAGGTAGACGTAAGTACTCTTAAATTTTGATAAACAAAAGGGGGAAAAAAATCCTGTTTTTTTTCAATCATTCTATAAGTACGTCATTGTTTACTCATACAAAACTGATATTTGTGAACCGTACAGTAGTCATTTATAGCCCAAGATCCCGAGTAAATAATTTCCTGGTAAACGCTTAAATAGGACCGACTATTGGCGATGAAATAATTCCAATGTTGACTTTAACCAATTGAGTGTCATCACACTTAGGGTGGAGCTTTATAATACACTAACAGGTGCAACATAAATATTATCTATCCATGTGAACACTCAACAAAATCTCATGACATCAGCATCTATCCAACCTAGTGATTCATTTAAAGAGACTCGGTAAGACAGAAATGGTGCAACATATCTGATATTGGGCAAGAAACCATTGTTAACTATGGAATTCTGTCAAGTGAGTGGGCATGAGGGAGGAGGGGAGGAGGGGAGGGGGGATGAGGGAGGGAGGGCTGACTGACAGACTCTTGAATGAACTACAGCCATCAAATGAGTTCAATTATAAGGAACCAAAATATTCAAGAATAAATTCTATGGGTTCTTACGTTTAATCCAAATTTTAGATAATGCTGTCAATGGTCAAGAATAATTTTGTTGTTGTGGTTATTTTTTCTTAAATCATGGAATTACCTGCCTTGCTGTATCCAGATATCAAACAAACGAAAAGACCCTTATGATCCGTTACTTGGACAAATTAATAAGAAAAAAATGAATAATGATTTGACAATTCGAATATGAGTTACTTTTAGTAATAAGAGAAGAATTGAAAGATTGGACTCTTAAAGAACCAAGATGGTTAAACATATAAATATATATATATTCCTTATAGAAATGTTCTTCCATAATATTTCCAATTTTGATATGTTTTTGTTCTGTTGAGTCAAAGAGTTGAAAAGGCATGTTATCAGAGCGGAAAGACGAGAGGCAGCCAGTAATCCAGGTTTTAACGTTTTCAACGTAAAGTGACAAGTTCCTCCGAGGTGGTGGGATGGATGGCCACTGTATTGTCAAAATCCTTCTTCGTAGCTCCCATTTTAATCGCGACAGAGAACCCCTGCAGAATCTCATCGCACCCTTGACCCTGCATGTGAAGGCCAACCACCTGCAGAAAATTTGAACAAACAAGCAAAATGATAACCAATGTGGTTTCTTTCACAGACCTTAAAGGATTACTTTAGGCAGAATGTTATGTCCCGTCATGTTATAGTTTGAAAAGAAGAAACAAATTGAGCCCTAGTAATGTTTCAATATAATAAAGATATTTCAACTTCAATATATGCTTAATCTATAGAATGCTCCTTCAACTTTAGGCAAAAATTATTGACGATGACCTCCGCTCCTCAACGCAGGCCTTTAAGGTTACTGTTAAATCCATTGTTTTTTAAATTATAATAACTTGCTTAAAACATGTTCTCATAACTCCTTATAAAGAAAATGGCACCCTTGCGTGACAATCTACACTATTTATCGTTGAAAAATGTGTAAAGCAGTGTAAAACATATTATTTCGTGGAGGTAAAGTCTCATGTGTTTTCTATTGAGGTTTGTGTTGCATCTGAGGAACTGACCTTATAAACTCTGTGAGTTAGACTTTGCAGTCCAGTCACTGTAACTGATGAGCCTCAAATGTTGAAAGAGTGATTTCTCAAAACATAAAAGTGGTAGAGAAATATATCCTGGATTGATAGCAGTATTAATTTCCAATCTACAATCTACCTAAATTAATTCTGCGCCTAAGTCATCCAAGCAGTTCACAAGATGAAACTTGGAAGTAGCCTTGGGGGAGAAGACCATTTTAAATTAAAGGCTTTTGTTGCCACCACTCATAAATACAGAAGGCCTCGGCATGCTAACATACTGCATGACAAACTCCTGCTTTTGTAACATGTTCTGTTTTGGGGGAAGCCTAATTAATATCAAGGAAACCAAGAATCAATCCGACAAAGTTTTTGCCGCAAGCATCTCAAACGATAACTTTATTGGTGGTAAATGTTGACTCGAAGGCTACAAGACAAGGCAAGTAATTTCATAGTGACCTATGAACTACTTTATCCCTCTTATTTTCTGGACAATTTTTATTTTAGTTATTATTTCATCTGAATAAACTTACTTTCTCCTCAGGTAACACACAGATCAGTTTCATCAACGTCAACTGCTTACGTTCGGTCATAGAAAAGTACAAGCTGGAGAACGAGGCCTTATAGGTCTTCACTTTGTCTTTGCCATATTTAGCATCAGCTTCAGCTGAAAACCAATACACAACAAAAATGTACACCAATACTTTTATATTTACATATCAGGATTTTCCAACTCATTGCCATTTCAAATCATAGATATAGATATATATGTGTGTGTGTGTATGTAGGAATCAAACACAATTCAGGCCAGTGCAACCTCTGCTTAGAAGCAAAAAGCTGGCAATCTTTACATACCAAGGACGGAATAAACAAAAAAACAGAGCTCATCTCAAAGTGTCGACATGGTAACAAACCGCCACAAGAAATAAGGAAGAAATAAGGTCACACGACCATTTGCGTCCAGTTGTCTGATGATCCCCGCACAGGCTTGAAACTCGAGTAACAAGATGCTGTAAGTTATCGTATAGGTATACTATATTATGTACTTTGCTGTACTTCTATGTAGTGAGCACTTTGGCAGCAGGAAGTGAACAACTGAATCTTTGTTATGTAGATACTTATATATATTTATATGACTCTTTTTATGTATTTATATAATATTCCTTTTATGATAGTACATTGCTATAGTCATCATCATCTTACCTTCTGTCAATCCAATAGTGCCAATAGGGGGGTGAGAAAACACCACCGTGGGGATGTCTTCGTAGTCAAGTTTCAGGTCTGTTTTGTTATCAAAGAGACGATGCGCAAGCCTCCTACCTGCAGCGACAGCAACTGCAGCGGGGAAAGGAAAAAGAATGCCAAAACACAATGGAGGAAATACAGTTGTAACGTAATTTAATGAATACATTAACGGAACTTTGTTAGCGTATGCCCATATTAACTAGGAAACTTTAATAATTCAAATGCATGTTGAAGTATAGAAGTGGTGAAGTGGGAGGGTGGGAGGGAGGGAGGAAGGGAGGGAGGCGGGGTGAGGGCCTGATATGCATTATTCTGCTGGTCGATTAAGGTTTTATGATACATTTATCAGACAATAGAGTAGATAAGATCTTGTCTACTTTTCACAATTGTTAAAAATGCCAAGTTATGCATAAAAAAATCTACTCTCTAAAATCAAACTCCAACCTGTAGTTTCCCTGCATTTATAAAAAAGCATAATTAATGTTGCACTGGCAAATATATGGCAGTCTTTTTTTTGTTGCTACTGCCAAATGGCATTTAGCAAATACATAGCCTAAATTTTTGAGACCTTGAAAAAATGGATTTTTCTCTACTCATAGCATACCTGGAGTTAGAAGAGCTTTCCCACAAACGTCGCCTAAGGCGTAAAAATTTTGAGCAGATGTATTCTGAAACTCGTCTACGACAATGTTGCCTTTCTTGTCCAGATTCACTCCCTAGGAGATAAATAGATTTAGAAAAGATGTTAAAGTTACATTTAGAAGCTTGAGATGAAATGCACAGTTGGCTGCAGTAAAAAGAGTAAAATAGAATTGGTTCTTATCAAATATTTAAGAAATTCTATCTATGCATTCCTCCTCCTCCCGCGCCCCCCTCTCTCCCCTCCAACCACCAAAATCTCCTTCTCTTCCCCTTTGGATTACTGAACTCAACTCTACATGAATACTTTCAAAACAAGACTTGCAACCCTTCCTCTGTGGAACAGCATTTTCTTTTTCATTTCCTGCCAAAAGACATTAATTTCTTCTATGCATATATACATCCATGCAAAATAATACAAATAATTATTCTTTGCTAACAAAAGGTTCCTGGAAAACTGAAAATCTCAAGTTACTTACAAAGTATAAATTGCTACAAGTGCTTCCAAAGCAAATATAACACATGCCTGTTGTTTCACTTGCATTTTGTGTTATACTTATTAGTGTCATATATAAAGATATTTGTGAACAAACTTGTATAAGAAATCTTACCACATTCTCCAGTTTTATTGACTTGGTCAGTGGTTCTCTACCGATGGCCCAGATGACACAATTAAATCCAGAGAAGTTCCCGGCCGTAGTCTCATAGGTCAACGAGCCATCTTTTGCAACTTCAAGTTTCTTCGACTATTACAAAGGAAATCATAAGAACAGAAACATAAATCAATTATTTTCTGTGTCTTTTCTTTTAAGTGGCTATATTGGAGGAATTTTGTAATATGACCAGAACTAAAATATGTGTTCACAATACAATCTACTAAACGTCATTCAGGAACAATCATTGACTTTGAAGCAAAGAATCGTAAAAGCTTTTTAATATTCTGCTTTCCTACATGTCAACTGCATTTGTCATTTATACGAATGGCCTTACATATAGCATGCAAGTGTAGAAGACATAACATCAGATTACTGTGATCACCAATAGTTGATATGAAAGAAGACAGAACCACATTTTCACTTTTCATTAAGCTATATTTGCAATGCACACAAAGCTACTCAGTGATGGTTCTTTGGTATAATCTGTCCTCCCTCACCCCCTTCCCCTAAATTGCTCCCTCTTTCCCCAAACACAACTATTGCCCCAGACACAATTTTTGCCCCAGACACAATTTTTGTTGAACCTCGATATGCATGGCCCATTGAGAACTTGCGGATCATGAAAAGTTGAGCTTTTAAAAAGACTCTTTCTTTGGGATGATAAAGCAAAAATCTATTCTAGGTTGTCATCTCTTCGATGGAGGAACTTACTGTTGATTGTCTCACGATCGTGATACCAGATTTCTCCATGCTGTCTGTCACATTATCCGAGATCATTTCATCAAAGTTTCGCAGAGCCTAAGGGTTAAATAGTGGGAGGGATTGAAACAAAGAAGAAGAAAAACAGGAATATGAGTAGGCACTTGGGCACTGGGGTTTGTATACCAAAAATAACTCCCAAAATTAAAGAGTGAGGAGTAATGATAAATATTATGACATTCTGGAAATAAGTGTCAATAGTATAGAAAATTAAGATTCTTCACCTACCAGAGAGAGTCCTGTCCAAATCTTTTTAAGGAAAAAAAAACTTTGCAATTTTCCTTAAACATGTATAAGGCACCTTTAGCATTTCCAGAGAGTAAGAGAAATTAAGAGTTGGGGGCGGGGGGGGGGGCAATTTTT
>JAIPMN010000282.1:0-15485 GCA_020650975.1 Apostichopus californicus | reverse complement strand
TTTAGCATTTCCAGAGTATAAGAGAAATTAAGAGTTGGGGGGGGGGGCAATATTTCATTAAAGGAAAAATGAATGCAGTGCTTAAATAATCAAATTTGGCATTGTATACCGTAGAGATAATACTACAAAATACAGGGAAGATGATACTACACAGACGACCAAAACTAGATTAATTAAAGATTAATTAATATGAATGTTACCTTGTCATGTCTGATGAAGAGGGATACATCACTGCCCAACTCACTCATTATTCCAGCCAACTCCACTGCGATATATCCTGCTCCAACCACTGCTGTTTTTCTGGAAGAAAATTAAAACACTGTAAATAGCAGACTTGAAGTACTTGAGTCTGAACTCAACTCGAGTATATTTTTCTGTATTCTTACTTGTGCTCAGGATTTTGTACTCATACACGGAGAAAGCAATTTCATTTATTCCTACTCCTACTCTGAGCTTTGTAGTTGTACGCAGGATTTTGTAAAATGACATTTCTCTATTGATACCACCCATCCTCTCTATATGCTTCTTTTAAAAGATCCATCGGAGATAATTTTTACTTCTTTATGCTGGCAGTCATACTGCACATTTACAGTAATCCAAAAGAAGGTTTTTACTTTCCATCCCTCAGAAAAGGATAATTTTGGTAATTTAATGACAAATTTGCTTGTCTGAGACCATCAGATCACTTGGAATCAGTTCTTACAAAAGGAAAAATTGCATAGAAGCTAAATCTTGTGGAGTGATGCAACAGAATGTGAAACATACTTAGGCAAGTCTGACAATTCAAAGAAGCCATCACTGGTGATTCCAAACTCTGCCCCTGAAAGACAATAGAACAGAAGGTAACAAAATTAACTCATTAAGATACACTGATACAGAACTCATAATCATTATATAAATGTAAAGTCAATATAACTTACCTGTGATATAGAGTACTGCGAGCCTTACTGTCATGTACTAACATTCTAACTAATACCTGGGATATCTGGTGCCAAGGCCTATACAATCACATACTCGTGTTCTAAACTACCTACAATATCACATACTGAAACCTTATCCTCACATGCTCCCAATCCAAATTACCTTGGATATCGGTTGCCAATGCATTACCATCAGGTACTCGTGTTCTAACTTACCTGGAATATCACATACTGACACCCTTACCGTCACATTATAACACACTACATTACCTGGGATATCAGGTGCCAAGGCCTTACCATCAGGTACTCGGGATACCAGGGGTACTGACACCCTTTACTGTCATATAACTTATGTTCCAACATACCTGGGATATCGGGTACTGTTGGTTTGCCTCCTACAGCTATCATGGTATGTTTGCCTCTGTACTTTTGTCCATCTACATCTACACAGCCATCATCAGTAAACGTTCCCCAGCCTTGGACGTATTCAACGCCAGATTTTTTCAACAAATTCTCATAGATCCCATTCAGTCGTTTAATGTACGCATCTCGAGATGTTTTTATCGTACTGAAAGAACAGAGGGGGAAGTGAAGTACCTGTGCATACAGATTTTAATTCCGACTCATTTTATACCTGGACTGGCAGTTCAACTTTATACATTTCTAACTTTGCATACCATGTTTTACATGACAACTTAAATTGTCTAACATGAAAAGATCCAATAGTGCTATCATCAATCTTAGATCAGGTCATGATACAGGAAATTAGTACGGAAGGTAGGAAATGGCAAACGCATGGAACTAAAAAGTATTTAATTATATATCATCGATTTCTTTTCCCCTAAGTGGTTACTTACTTCCATGTAAACTGTGGAGTTCCATCAATTGTGAAACCATACGATTTCATGTCATGTAGACTCTCTGCCAACGATGCAGCATGAAACATAATCTTCTTTGGAACGCAACCCACGTTGACCTAAACACACACAAAGAAAGTAGACAAAAACAGATTTAAAACTAGCTTTCGGCCCCAAAAAAATAACTTTTAATTTGCCGGATACTTCATAACAGGGAATATATAACTTGCGCCCCTACAGGCTTACAGACCTCCATGAAAACATGCACTTTAAAATTTGTTAGGCTATACTATAGTAACGTCTACTCTAAGTTCTAACTTCTTAGGCTAGGCTATACTTACACAGGTTCCTCCTAATTTCTTTGACTCGATACATGCCACCTTGATGCCAAATTCTGCAGCTCGTCTGGCACTTGCAACGCCACCCGATCCACCTCCTAGCACCAAATAATCGTATTCTTTTACTTGTCCTGCCATATTGGAAAATAACCTAAACGATATCCGGGAGCTTACTCTGTAGAGGGCATGCATTTGCGGGCAACGAAGTGTAGCTTTATTCCATACATATAAATGCATAGAAATTCCTATCCGTTCGACAAAGATCTCATGCATAACAATACATGCATGGTAGCTGGAGACAAACAACGTACATGCTGAGTCATCTGTGTCGCCCAACCCCTGGACTTAATTTCCCAGGGTCACATTGGAAACACTTCGAAGGCGGTGGAGTGGGGGCGGAAGGGGTGGGGTCGTGACTTTGATTGAGGGGGAATCAATAAAGTTACCTCAACTAGTTCGAAAAAAATACTCCAAATTCCAGTATTAATGCATTTCAACAAAGGGAACCTCTTAAAGTTAGAAGTATTTATAAGCAAAAGTTTGGGGATTCTTGTAAAGACCTAACCATGTTAGTCTAAATATGCCTCAGAAAGCCCCACTTGAACTTTACGTTTAAATTCAATGCCCTAGGCAGCCACGGTGGCTGTCACCCCATTCATAATAAATCTTTCACTGGTCTGTTGTGCATAACGGTTCAGGGGCTTACATATACCTTAATCAGACGGGGGAGTTTTTAAATATACTATTATTTATTAGCATACACAAATTTCAGATCCCCAACCTTAATCTTACGGATATATTTTGAACCCTCCTCCCCCCCCCCTCCCCCAACCTTTGAAATTCATTAGGTCAATACCTCAGATGCAGCACAATTAAGCTTCACAAAATGAAAACATAAGACTTATGACATGCATGTGTTCAATGCATTACAAATTTATAAATGGCAAATGGTGTTGTATGTCATCCAAGCGTGTATTGTTGTTTATGTGAAGTTTATGTGAAATTGAAAGAATTATGTTTTAGATGAGTTATAATTAAAATTATGAAACAATGTATTAACATTTAACATGCACGGAAGGACTGACATCGTTATCAATTTAGCCCTAAAGGAGCATATATGAGAGATTTATAAGCTGAACGGCAAACTTAAAGGGTGTGAATACTCGCGCACAAAGGACGTCTTATGCCGGTAATCTGACCTAGTTTCGAATGAGGTGTAACAGAAGTGTTAGACACCACCATCGATCCCAGAAAATACACACACAGCTTGCTCCCGTCGGTAATTAGACACTAGTGTACAGTCAATACATACAGCTACGGTCAATACCCACAACACAGTGGACATAGCAGCGTGGACATCTCACTGGCGAGTGAAATTTGGCGAGTAGATTTTTAGCCACGGTCGCCAAATAGCGAGTACTTTAAAAAATATTTGTCGAGGCCTGAAAACCCTCAAAATATGATTTCTCATGGTATAGAAATCATGGATACTTTTCATACATGGTATATGGATTTGCCATGTTGAGTACAAGAATCATATTGCTAATTGTGAGGTCAAATCTCCTTTTGGTCACCAGAGGTCAAACTCTGAAAAACGTATTACATGATATCTAACGAATGAAATCGTGGATACCTCTAATACTTGGTGTGTGGATTCATAACATTGAGTACAAGACCCCTATTGTTTTTGGTGGAGGTGTGTATAGCCACGTACAGTAGACTGACCTGTGTTTATCATGCCATATTGGTATTGTAACAGCTACCGTAGTTCTGGTTATACTTACAAGTAGAAGTCTAGTGCATTGAAGTCATCGAAACCTCAATGCGTTTTGCATTCTGGTTAATTGTTTGAGACACTATAGTAGTCCTAGCTGCTTATTTATGATTCTGCGTCATGTTTTACTTTGTTCATACTTTTGGTGGAAAAAGGTTAAATTTCATATTGCACAGAAACATAATTTTCCAATGTGCAATTACGTAGCACCATGCAATCTGCCTAATCTTTCTTCACAGAAAGTATTGATGTTGTAGATCTGTACTAAGGAGACTTGAACAGCAATCATAGGCCTAGTGGCGAGTTAAATTTGGCAAGTAGATTTTTAGTCACGGTCGCCAAATAGCGAGTACTTTAAAAAATATTTGTCGAGGCCTGAAAACCTCTAAGACATGATTTCTCATGGTAGAAATCACTGCTTTTCATACATGGTTTATGGAGTTGCCATATTGAGTACAAGAATCTGTTGCTTGTGAGGTCAAATCTCATTTGAGGTCACCAGAGGTCAAACTCTAAAACCCTTTACATGATATCTAACGATGGGAATCGTGGATACTTCTCATACTTGTTTTTGGTGGAGGTGTGTATTGCCACGTACAGTATACTGACCTGTGTTTATCATACCATTGTGTAATTGTACATCAAAATAGTGGTTCGGGCCATTTATATTGCTTATATACTACTTCTGGTTATCAAGCAGAAGTGTAGTGCATTGAAGTCATCGAAACCTCAATGCATTTTGCATTCTGGTTTTCAAAGTACCGTTTGCTATTATTTCGATTCAGGGACTTCGTCCTACACACTCAGATTTGTATCCCAGTCCCCTATGAGTATATTTTTTAGTACATGTGCTACGATGCAAAATCGTGCTTTGTCAGTACAAGCTTCATTTCTGGCGTGCGTTACTAAATGTAAGTTATTTGGTGGAAACTCTTACTTTATATATGAGGGAGGGGACCAGGACCCTGGTTGGTCATCACGGCCAGAATTGTGCAGAGATTTTCGTTCAAGTCCCAGAATTAGATTATTTGGCATTATCTTTTACCATTCACTGCAGCTTCATGAAAGCCCATTATATGTTTCTATTTTATTATTCTCTATGATATTTTTTTGTAATTCTTGACGTTGATCAGAAGTTTAAAAAATAATGTTGTGACAGCAGAATTATATATTTCAAAATAAAGTCTACCGAATAAAATGTATTCCATTAAATGTTTCATATCTATTCTATATATAACAGTTGAATGAATAACTCTGTTTTCCTTGCGTACTTTATGGACATGTCACATTTCTTTTGAAATTGAATTGGAGACTCCAATATCCCTTTAATACGTCGTGGTGGTTAATTGTTCTCTGTCAGTCTGCGTCAACGCGCATGGTCAGGCCAACCTTGAAATGAGCTCATTATGCATGCAATTTTCTCAATTTCTCCAGCAGCTGCTGCTAGCTGTGGGCTGAGATTGCAGGAACCGTATATACTGTACGGCCGAAGGACGGAATTGTCATCACGGCTCCGTATCAGCTTTCGTACTGCAAATTTTTTAACGTATTACGTGATGTTTTGATCAGTCAGCAAGATTTAATCATTGAAAGCAACATTTGATCACTGAGAATGGCTTAGTTCAAGACGTTGGATGTATCGTGAAATAAATTAGAAGCTGACGTCTTCAGATCAGATGGTTTGGAGAAGATGGTGAAGCGAAAGCAATCCGGCGACGGGTCGAAAGCAGCAGCGAAACAAGTTCCACTTCCAATACAAATCTTCCTTTGGCGACAGACTAGGTAAAGTGACATGCTTTTAGATTCGTTATGTTAATATCGGTTTGTTTTTCACCATTAAAAGAATGAAACGAACTGTCAGTATTCGTTTGATTAACAAATTGTTAAATATATTTTTTGCCATTTCTTTGAGTGTTATTGTTAGGCTATATGCAGATTAATAACGATGGTACGTAAACGTCTGAACGTAGGTAGGCGTAGGTTACTATTTACTAATGTTGTTATTATAATCATTCCCAAATACCAAAGCACTATGCCTAACTGACAGTTAAGTTTGCATAATTTCCACACACAAATGGAAAGAAAGAGAAATAAACGATGGGGAATGAATTTGCTGTAGCATATAGTGTAACCTGTACTCAGGAACAGTGGCGTAGGAAGGTACTTTTGAGTGGGGGGGCTGAAGACTGATGGCCGGCCTGGGGGAGGGTTCTTTTTTTGGATTTTTTTTGCATTTCCAGGTGGCCTCAGATGCAATTTGGTGCAATATAGCACACTTCAACACCATTTTGTAAATAATTTTGCATTTTCACCTGGCCTTAGATGCAATTTGGTGCTCCAAATGAGATTTTTTTCTCATTTGGAAATGAAAAAGGGGTTTTCTGACTTGCGGAGCGGGGGGGCGGAATGATACTTCCGCCCCACCATATTTTTCACTGGGGGGGCTGGCGCCCCCCCAGCCCCACCGGTTCCTACGCCCTTGCTCAGGAACTAGGCCTGGGTAACATTATACTAGGGCTATAATTTATCCAACCTTACATTTGTGGAATGTGATATGCATGACCACTGGGTTCATTAAAGGAGGTGATCAATGCTAAAGTGGGCAATGAGTGGGGCATGGAGTAAAGTGTCCATTTTAAAACTGGATGATTCTCTCCAATAAACTCTATTGAGTAAGCCAAGAGGATTACATACCAGGTCCCTCCATAAGAGGATTAAGCTTGTTCACCTGATCTCATTTAGATCCCAAGGCTTACCAAAATAAACAGTGATGGCAATAAACTCCTTGAGCTCCATGCATATGACCCTAATGCACTTAATGAAAATGCTTAATGGTAAACTGACTGGGAAATTATAAACAGTGGAAAAATAGTCCTACTTGGTAATTTTCTCTTATTATCAGGACTAATTAAGTGTTCATATTGTATATTGAAACTGAGTGTGTAAAAAAGTTAATTTTCCCCAGCATAGCTGGCCAATATTATTAAAGGTTGGCCATATATATACTGTACTAATAGATTATTGAATAATTTTGACAACCTTCCATGCATATGCAAGTATATGCTGCATTTACTAATCCATTTTACCTTTTCAGTTCTTTGGCAAGGGTTTTCCAAGATGGACAAAACGTTTGTTTCTTGACCTTTTTTGATAAACTTTGTCTTTATACCCATCGCATCATCCTCAATTTACATAGCTGGCTGCAAAAACTGAGATGCCCTCAAAATTTCACCTTTCTCTTAAAATATAGTGAAATATCTTGATCATGTCTCCCCATACATATTTCTGAATAAAATGTGATCCTTTTGTTAGCTACACATTAATGTTAGCTATATGTACATATGTCACTGACTGAGAAACTATATTTCCATTGGGTCAGCCAAACCTACACTTATTTTTTAAATCCATGCCTTCAAGTATGTTTAATTACTAAATTTGGTAAAAGAAATGTTTTTTTTGTGCTTCAACCCTCCCACCCTTCCCACTCCCCCTCTCCCCATTAATATTGCTGACACAGTTCCTCTTTTTGGTTCCCAAAATACCTGTTACAAGTGCCTCAAGCAGATAGAGAAAGGATCCATTTAGAGTCGCATAATTAATATTCAACAACATGCTGGTATCCACAGCTTTTTTTCAGGAAATGCTCTGACAATGTTGTTCCTTGACAAAAGTACACAGCTCTGAGTTAGTTGCTTTAATACACTTTTAAAATCATATTCTCTAATTGATATAAATTAATTGTTGTTATTGCAAGAATTTCAGACTTCAGTTTTAATTTGTTCCTTCATTCAATTAAGATAACTTTGATAAATTAGTTTCACTTAATTCTGACCTCTTTGACTGTTGTTCTACATCAAGAAAATGTTTAGACCATATATTTAACTAATTTCCTGTTTCCCAGCAAAGTCAAATTAATCTTGTTTGAAAAGGAATTGGTTAAGCCAATCAAATTAAATGAACAAGTCACAATGTTCTCACTGCTTGTTGTAATTGGCAATCTAAAAATAAATGTATGAACGCAACTTCTCTGCCAGACTTTAACAAAGAGGAGGGTGCTCTCAGTTAGCAGTGATGCATTCTGGGATACATCATTACTGTAACATTATTTATCATAATTTTAAGGAAAAACAGAGAAATCTAGCATTCAAAAGACAAATACTCCTTAAACTAGTAATGACTGAGGAAGGATTGAACACCCATCTTTGTATGGTTACTGGGTTCTTGAACGAGACTAGGTGAACAGGAATATAGCCAAAAGCATAGGCGTAGGAGGCGGGGGGGTCTGGGGGGGGGCTGCAGCCCCCCAACCCAAATTGTTTGTGAAAATTCGGGCAATATGATGAGAATTTTTCGGGCACCTACTGAAAGAAAAATAATTTGCAATGTGTTTTTCAATGGTTAAACTGATATTAATATGATCATGATTATTGTAACGACTTCCCCAATAATTCTAACCAATATGGAAGGGAAATAACACGCCAAATGATTGTATGTTATTGGCATGCGATGTAATAACCGGTGCATGCCTATATGATATGCACATTAACATGTTGAACACGCGCGGAGTGTGCGAAAAATTTTGGTTATATTTTTCGGGCAACTCGTTACAGGCCCCCCCCCCCAAATTGGGCTCCTACGCCTAAGGCCAAAAGTGAATTGGAAAATAAAAAAAATTAAAAAAACCTAATAATGAAGATCATTGTTGGAATTAGCTTAAAATTTTTAATTAGCTCAAGTGTTGTTTTTTCTTTGTTTGTTGTTACCTTTTGTTCTGTATACTGAATCCCAAAGTTCCACTGTAGTATGTAAATGGTTCAAACTAATTTGTTAAGCTCTGAAACTACCCTTCAGTTTGAAGTAAATTATGTATTTAATGTGTTTTACGAGTATATATTACAACATTGCATAGTGTGATGTTTAACTGCTCTGCAAAGTAGTGATAAATTGCCAATTTCAGCACTACAATTCATAAGGCCTAGAATTGCACAACTTTTGGCCACTTTCTGAAAAAAATGCAAAAGTTCTGTATAATATAAACTAATCTACTGGCTCAAAGTTAATGAAATTTAAGTATATAACATTAATTTTGCACAGGGAGAAAAATGCCAGCACGTATTTTTTATATACCGGCAAGCGTTGAAATCTTGTTGGCCTTTAGCCAGTAAATCTGAATTTTGAGGCCTGCTGTATCAACAGACAATAGATACTTTACCGTGCATTTGCATTTCTTTCAAGTTAAAGTAGGTATCAATTTAACATTTACCAATTTGACAGCTTCTCGTGACAAGTTCTTGACTATTTTCTTTCACAGCCCTTTTATCAAACCAAAGCTGACACGCCTGTTTGAAGCTACATGTGTGGTATGTATTATTGTCATACAGTCATATCATAGAACATGACGTACATGTATGTAGCAGGATACATGAAAAAACATGCTTTGAGGAACGAAACATGGGGTGTAACTTAATTTTGCTGCATGTTTAATAGTTCCACTTAAGTCCTCTATTCTGCTCTCCTGGGTAATGTATGTATGTATACAATGTATGTATATCAGATCCTCCCGCAAGCAGGAACTTGTGAAGAAGCCTCATTGGCTTATCAAAGCCGCAAGCTGACCGAAGTCAGTCTCTTACATTCATATTTAACGTCCATGATTATGAATTGTTAATTGTCAACAACTCTGTAACTGGACGACATACATTAATCTGGGAGTGACTCGAAAAGGGGACCTTAGGATTGAAAGGCATCGGCAGTAACCACTGAGCTAACACTCCTAATGTTATAATCAGTAGAAATAAACTGACATCTTGTCAACTTTTACTGCAACATTTTGCAAAAACATTAACTCCCATACAGCAGTTTAAAGTGATTGCTCTATGAAATCTGTTTCTAGTTTCTCAACAGTTTACTTTCCTTGATCTTTGCACTGTGCTTCAAACTGTTTAATAAAATGATAACCTTATGTTGAACATTAAGTGCAGAATAGTGATTTCTACACCAAAAACCTAACAAGCTGATTGTTCAGATGAATTGGTGGTTGTCCTTTGGACAAAAGTGGACATCCTTATAACATGTGTTTGAACGTAGAATTTGTCCAACAAATTTAGTATATAATGGAACATATGAGTCCTTTTGATTTCAGAATGTACCAAAGATGTCTTTGGACAACCCATAAAACTTTGTCCAGCTAACTACCAATAAACACTTGGACGGCAGTGTCTTAAATATATTCCGCGAGACATACAAAACTGTCCCCCATCATACTGTACATGTAGAGCTATGCTATATTTTTGTACATTTTCTCTTACAGTCTTTTGAAAGGGTATTGGTGGAGAACAAACTACATGGCCTTTCACCTAGTCTCTCAGATGCGATATCGAGCGTATCAAGATGGCAGCTGGTTCAAGCGTCCGTGCCTCATCTCTTTCACTGCTGTGCGACGTTACTCAACAACAGGGCCAAATTAGGTCATGCCGACAAGTTGGGCGTGGCGGAGACCAAAATACTCCACACTCTCCACTGGGCGCTGCTGGACGCTCCGGAGGAGTGTATGCAGAACGAGGAAGAGAAGAAGGGTGTTTGTCAGCTGCATGTGGATCATGAGGGAGAGTTCATATACCCTCTGACGACCATCCAACTATTCGTATATCTGTTTGCTCCATTGGTCTATTGCCTTAGGGAGTCAGATCTATCTTTCAGGTTAGCTAGTGGCCTGAAAGTCTGGAAACCGATGTGGGACCACAAGCAGCCAGATATCCCATGCTTTGCCTTGCCGGTCAAGCCACGGAGATTAATCAGGGTTGCCCGAAGACAGTTGGTCTCTGTCCCTCCACCTCCCGATGAAGGGCTAGAAACAACTCCAGAGCCTGACGTATTCGAAGAGAACTGTCCTCCATCTCCTCCGCCTCTCCCAGAGAACCCACCTCCTGAAGATAGCGACAGTGACGGACAGAAAGAAGAGGCAGAACCCGAACCTAGCGATAGCATCAAAGAGGAGGCGACACTGACACCAGCCGAGAGTGGGAAGGGGATCGCCCCGTTGGCAGAGATATCGGAGGTCGTCTCCATCACCAGCGACCCCCCAGTGACTCCCTCCGACACACCATCGGTGAGCGTGGAGATCGTATGTGAAGTGTGCAATACGACGATCGGACAAAGCCGTGCATGTAACTGTGGGGATCTCAAGGTGACAGCAGGCGACTTGTATGCGAAGCCTCGGAAGGTTTCGCTACCCAAGGCGCCGCCGGAGCAATCGATAACAGAGGGAAAGCTAATAGACATTGAAGACGAACCAACGATACTAGAATCCGACGCTCCTAGACCAGCTAGTCTTCCCATTCAGCCATCGGAAAGCACCCCCCAGGAGCCCTCTACATCGACCAAATCCGCTCAGATGCCTGCGGCAGCGACGCTATCGGATCCTGAGATCAGACGGCCTGCTGCGAGATTGCACGACACGTGTGCAGCCAGCCACTTTGACGTTGCAGTGATGCGTTGTCTGTTCAATCCATCCTGGTCGGAAGAAGGAATTCTCTGGGCTCTAAATTACATCTTGTGCCGACTCAGGCAAATTGCTGACGAGAACACAGCGGCAGACAGAGTCCGTCAACGGAGCAACTCATCTCCGATTCCGCAGATAACGGTGTGCCTGTTCTCGCCTGCACCGGGAATGCCTCACAAGAAATTTTCGGAACCGGCGGACTTGCTCAAGAAATCCACCGACGAGATAAGAAAGCAGAAGGAGTTGGAGAAGGAGAGGGAAGAGAACGCTATGAAGAAAATTAAACTGGAGCCGTTGAAACTCGCTCAACCTAAGAAACCCCTCAGCAAAGCAGAAGGGTTGTCTTGGACATCAGAGAGGAGGGGCAGTCAGGAGAAGATGAAATTCAGCAAGAGTCTAAAAAAGCCGGCTCGAAGTAGCTTTTCAAAAGCCGTGGGTAGCTTTGTACCGAAACTGATTCAAGAGGAAGAGAGTGAGGAGTGTAAGGTCGACGGGAAGGCCAGCGAGGAAATAGCGGAGCGACGACCTCTTCTGGAAAGAACCGACTCGGAGAGCTCCTTCACATCGCCCAAACTGGAGCCATTTCAGTTTAAGATCGATGTGGTGAAGCTCAAGACACTGCCTTCAATGTCTCCTTCAGATTCCTCTGCTAAGCAGAAGAGCTTCTTGTCACAAGAGTCCACGCCTCTCCTGACGGAGGCCAGCGAGATGAGCCAGGTGGAGGACACCCACCCCACAGTCTCCTTCGGTTACAGAGGCGGCGTCGTCAACAAGGCATCCGTGGAAGAGGCGCCCACATTTTTCTCCGCGCAAGAAGTGAAACCGATGGTCATCAGAGCCCAGGAAGTGAAACCGATGGAGTTCAGACCAGGAATTGCCAGAATGGCATCTATAGAAGACCAAGAAATGACTTTTCCATTACCCCAAGAGGTCAAACCAGTCCGATTTGGACCCCATCTAGTTTCTGTGGACGAGGGACCGGCAGTCATTGGTCAGGAGGTGAAACCTTTAAACCTTAAACCTATCCTTCAACCGGTCAGCCCTGGGCAGTGTCTGTCACCATCGGTACTACCTTCAGCAACACCAGTACAGGCCACCCCATCTGCTGGATGGGTGGGACAGATAGTAAATCATTCGCCCGAGAGAAATGGTCCATCGGGATTTTTGAGACCAATCACAATCTCCAGCCCTCCGAGGCCCTTTAACAATGCTGGGCAGTCTAACACGACCTTACCGTTAACGCCGGCTGGACATGGCGGGGCACCAGCCAGAGCGAGAGAGACTTCCAAACCGATTCAATTCCACAAGGCACAGCCGGTCTCCCTGAGTGACTGGTCTGAGCAGAGTGCTGCCCAACAGGTGACGCCATGTTCTGCACCGGTGAGATTCATTAACCCACCAATGAATGTCGCTACCGTCTCCAGCAGCAAGAATATGGTCTTCTCATCGAACAACCCTTCAGCTGGCACGACACAGTCGGTCCAACCCGTGGTCGACACATCCCAATCTAACAGCAGCCTCAAACCGATCGAAGTACCAGTAAATTCCATGGAGAAACCACCCACACCGTTGTCAGCCCATGTCGGTTGGGGAAGGTCAAGGCAATCCGGCATACCGCCGACATCGCAGGCCAATGGAATTACGGGCAAGTCGAGCCTAACTATTCCATCTACCGCTCTTCCCAGGAGCGCGTCAGATACCTTCGTCAACTATACCGTGAAGGAGGAGGAGGAGACGGCGGAGGCGGCGGGGTCGACGTACTATATCCAAGAGAACGGCCACATGAACTTTAGTGTGATCATTAAGGCTCTGCACACAATCATATCTACTGAAACCAGTGGCAGAGTCTGCGATGTGGCTCTTAACATCATCGATACCCTCTTAGAGTTCAGCGTCGTCCAAAAGGGAGCCAAACCGACCGAAAGCAAGGTACCCGTCATCAAAGTAGAAGGTGAAAAGGTGAAGCGAGGCTCCAAAGAGGGAGAGTCGGATATCTCCACCAAAGGTCTGGAGGAAATGTCTACCCATAATCTTGTACTAGAGACATTGCTACAGATCTTCAGAGCGCTAGGTTGTCACCATGGTTGCGGAGAAGGGGTCAGAGGTCAACAAGGTGAGAACCGAGTTCTTTCTCGTTTTTATCACTTACAAATGTTCCTTTTTCGATAGCATAGTCAAGGAACAATGGAAAACATGGACGGAAATTATATAAAAAAAAAAGTTGAAAAAGTCAAAGACACTTTTCTGCTCTTTTTAAATTTATTTTTAAAGTTGTAACAGAAATGAGAGTTACACAAATCTCCTTTTATTTGATTTAAAGTTTCCTAAAATTCAAAGGTCAACAGTATTGAGCCCAAATCTTTAGTGTGTTAAAAATTGCTAAGAGGTTTCCAAATCACTTTTTACTAGAGGCTCTGTTCCTTCAAATTTATTTTCAGATATTGAACCTTGTGAAAAATGTATCAATGGAATGTTTCAGTGAAGGAAATGATTTGAGAATGGAAGCATGTAAAACAAAATGGGCAAATTACCATACAAGTGTTTATATGTATAGCAGTTTTCATACACAGGAACCGTAGTACCTTTAAGAGACAAACTTCATTCTTGAAAACTGCTTCACAAAGTATAAAATACTAAGCTTTTCCCTGAAATTGTCATATAGAACATATTAAACTAGATGGAGTCATCTTGGAATGTTCCTCTTATGTTCATGTTTTAATTCTCTGTATCTAATATCTTCGTGACAGGTGATAAGCTACGGTTGGTCGGACAACAATGCCTTTACCGCCTATTCAAGATCGACCCTTCCCAGTTTCGTCGTTACTTACGCTACGTCATATCTGCTCACCCTCTGGAAGCCATTTTAGATTTCCTTCACGCTTTGCTTGGATTCTGTGACGATCCAGCACCAATGTCATTCAGACCTGGTGAGTAAAAAAACACAGAATCAAATGTGATGATTGGTCTATAGCAATACCTTTCATAATAATGAGACATTAAGGTAGCATATATTCCATTTAAATACCCCTTTGCCTATAACACCCTAGTTTCTAAGACTGATGTAGTTTCAGATGCCTTGTAGAAATGTTCACTAGGTAACCGTAACCCTCACTGGTAACTGTCACACATTCATAGCTCCTTTTTTTCCGTACCACGACCAAGTAATTTGCTAGCAGTGAGAGCCCAAAGGGTTCGTTTTAATACTGGAGTCCATGCCTCTCTAATCACTAGTAAGCATTTGCTGATCATCGAAGACAAAAAGGGGTCTAAACTTGCCTCATGCAATGTCCTGCTTTTCAGCAGCATATTTAAATCCATTTATGAACCTTCACATCGAAGCCACCAAACCCAAACCCTGTTTGGTTAACATATATGTCAAACTTGTTGTTCTCTTGTCCTATTGCCTTGTGTTGCTTTTCATGAGGGAGTACACTCTGGTAGAAAATTTTTTGGATTGATTGATATCGACTCTGTATGGTATCTTCGCATTAATTCTTTATGCCTCATAATAAAAATCAAGATGACTATTAAACAGTGGCATATTTCATTTTTATTGGATATCACAAATGGTCATTTTCAATGAGTGTCTATTGCCTTACAGATTATAAGCTACCAGTAAAAATATATTTCTTTTCATTTGATAATATAAGGTGTTTTTTTATCATATCACTGGTCCATTTCTTGGTGGATTAAGGATGTCCTTTTTCTTGGCTCTCACAATACAGGCACATCTACCGGTACTGGTGAAAGTACAAGTGGAAGAGCGGGGTTCGCTACTAACTTCGGCAGTGGAATAGCCGGTACGGGTACCCGCGGCATAGAGGGCACTATTGTAGGATGCACCCTGAAGTCGCTGATTACTCGCTTGGTGGACTCTAAAGAAGAACTCCTAACCTTAGATAACGAGGTTTGTTTGTTATTTAAAGAAAGGATGATACTTGCAATTTATCTCAAACCCCACCGCAGGGCAAACTGTTAATTAATTATGTTTATGACAATACCCTCCTTGGTATTACCACCAGCACATATACAGTGAAACAGTCAGTTTGCTGTTGTGATCATTGCTGGATTGCTAACGTATTCATATTACATATA
>JAIPMN010000281.1:0-38363 GCA_020650975.1 Apostichopus californicus | reverse complement strand
CCATCTGATGTTGTGCCCCCCCCCCCCCAGTTTTTGGAAGCTTCCAACCCCCCTGCCTATATGCACGATGTGCATGCAGCATAGCCTTAGGTATCATTGAATATTTATTTAATTTTTTGGTACATGTTAGAGTTTTGTGGTGTATGTAAGTGATATTATTATTTATTGTTTCAAAAGAAGGTAGTTATGTGAAAACATTTTATGTTCCCGGAAAAATGCTAAAGTCCAACAGCAAATAAGCAAATACGAAGAAAAAATATCCAGTTTTCCATATCTGTATGCTTATATCCTTTAAATTGCTTGCCACGATTTAACTAATTTTGTAGTTAGTCATGATGGAGACCCGCCGTCAACCCTTACGTTACTCGATCCTTTTAGATTTTTATAATTATATTTAGTGATTATTCTGTGGGCTCATTTTGACAAGACGTCCGAATAGCTCTATAATAGCAAGGGCCCGTATCGGAAACTCACTTTGTAGGTTTGATATACAGCCTACTATCAATTAAATTGAATTAAGGAACCTTAAACAGTGCATGGGGTAAGTTGACGTACATTACTAACACTATTTTTATCGGCCCGAGGGCGGATAGAAGAATTGACGAGCCCCATGGAGTAGCCATACATGGGGCCTGTTTGGTTCACGGACTTAACTTTTTAACATCAATACTAGCCATTTCACCGGCCTATAGTCTGCTTCAATGGTTGGGTATTTTTTGTTATTAGTACTTTTCATCGGGCCCCAAGTACCAGGGCCCTGATGCAACTGCACCGGCCGCACCGGCCTAGTTACGTCACTGACCCGACGTGTAAGTTGTAATCCATAAGCCCTTGCGAGCTTCTCCCACATTTGTGGTCGCTTGAGCGTCGTAAACATAACTGCTGATTATTATAATAGTATTGTCAGTACGAGCAGTATGAATATCATGTTTCTATCAGATCAAGGTTAGGAACTGTTTGTATTGATAATACCAGTGCTTTGAGAGCATGATATTGGAGTACAGTTGAGAGAGGTAATAGCATTAGGAAATTGTCCCAACTGGTGGCGTTCAGACTTCAGAGCCGCATACGGCTCTGCTGATTTGTTACATAAGTAGCGCCACTGATTTTGACAGTGTTCAGATAGCTGAACCACAGATTGAACGTATTGAACTGAACGCACAGACCTGCATAACACTGAACGCCTACGCAATACACCAACAGGTGTGATCATGCGCAATTTATGTTTTGGATGCCATTTTGTGCTTCCCCGGAATTTTTTAATGTGTAAATAGAATTCTCACCCAAAGTTCAGATATATTCAAGCTAGGATATACCGCTCAGTACGTAAAGTATCGGTTACCTTACACAGGAGGAACGTCCTCAGATATATTGGTCCGATGAGTTCCCTCTTCGTAATAATTACAAATTTTTCGCATAATATCGGTGAGTATGACAGAGTGAAATAGCATGGAAATCTAGGCTTAACCGAACATTTACAGAGGAAAATCTTAATCGTAGCGTATAACTTTTTATCCATGTAGCCTAGGCCTAGGCTTAACGGTAGGCCTAACTTCCGGTATGGTTGATGGTATATGGTAAATTCGCGATAGTAAGTGCATTAATGGTCAATTAGATAGCGAATATTGTTCTGTGGTTTAGTTCTAGCCTTCATCAATTGATTTCATGAATGGTTTGACCATATACCAACAGTAATAAATTATAGAAGATTTACACTAATAAAGGTCGGAAACTGAATTGCAAGGAAAAATTTCACTATGCGTGTGCATCGAACTGGTATTGTGTTACATTGATGCCTTCTTGTTTCACTGTGACACTTTTGGCCTCTTTTGTTAGGCTTTGAAGATAAAAATTGGCATTGAGAACTTGATTACAGTTTGACTTATGAGCACAGCAATTTCATGTCACTCAGTGCTCACTCAGTGCAGCTACTTGTACAATACAGTTCACGAATTTAGAGGACATGGAAAGTTAAGGTATGCTACCATACGGCCCAACAATAATAATTTGTACTGTTAATTCTATTTCTATTTTAGCCTAGGCTATAGCAGAGTGCAGATTGAGTTAGTCCTGACCCTTAGCCTACCTCCAGTCCTGTAGCCACTACTACTTCTACTACTAGCTTATATGCCACTAGAACTTATTCAGTGAAACCAGCTAAATCCCAAGGTTAGCCTAGGTCTAGTCTTCATATAACTAGGCTAATTCCTTATACTTTTATGCCTCAATAAGGCCTTGGCCTAACCATAGTTCATATGGAGTAGCCTAACTATAGAATGCAGGACCTCTGCAGAGACCTATCCTAGCAACTGGACTCTTAATTCTACTCAGTCCTATACCCTGTGGATGCATGGACACAGAGTGGAGAAATCAGTCCAATATTTAACTTTGAGAATTAATCAACATTGTTCAGTTGTTATGTTTGTTCATTGTATATTGAAAAGAATATCCAAGGCCAAGATTCAGAAGTGGATGCACACATGAGAAGTGGGAAAAGTTTAGTCAAAGACTATAATTTGAGAATGACCCAAACTTGTGCTGTTGCTTGAAATGTCTAAGCTAATATTCTGGGCTGATGATCTTATTGTTCACCTCAATGAACTCTAAACTTTTTAACATGCTTTTCCTATATAAAAAACAGTTGTATATTTTACACTAAAGAAGTTTTGTGGTTCATAGCCATCTTACATTCTTAGCCATTTCAGTAAACTTTTAAATATTTGCATGAAATTGGAAGGCCTGATATTAAGTCTTCATGCAAAATCAATAAATTAATAAAAATTCAAAACAAAAAGATCAACAGAGTGTTTAGCTTTTCTTTTCATTGTATAGTACCCAATTTGGGACTGATTTTGAAAGTTTCTTTCAAATAACCTGTTTTTTGTCTAGGTTCTGAACAGCAAATTTGGCATCTCAAAAATAAATTGTATCTTGCGGGAAGATAGAACAAAACATCACATTCAGGACAACATTGAAGTACTGAACTGCGGAATTTGTTTTTTCATTCGCCCACAATATCATAGCTAAAAGCCAGACATCGCCATATTTTGCCAGAGTTGAACCAGTTGTAAATACAGAAGTTTTAAAGTTAAAACCTAGTAAAATTGTTACAAGTATGCATGACTAACACATTTGTGGCGGATGATCAGGAGCCAAAGTCAATTGTGCAAGATTGTTGCTAACGCTGCTACCCATAACCTCCCTTTATTGCTCTGATATCTTCCCTATATCTGTATCTGCATATGGAACTTTTTTTACATCTCTGCCTATCTCTCATCTCCCAAAATGGATATGAAGGTCCATTGTTTCAGGTCACAACCTTTCCCCAGCGTACTATTTCATCTTAGGCAAGTGATGCATTTCAAATGTTACCATTAAGCTAACAGCTTCTCCATGATTGATCTGTGTACGTGTTTGGAATTTAACATGCTAGAAAGGCAAAGAACTTCAGTTTAAGTAAGTGATGAGAAAAAGGGCTTACTATTGGTGAGGTTCATGGTAAAAGTAGAGAAATACACACAGTATGCAAATGTGGCAATCATCATTCATTCATTATTCTGCAACTTTCTATTAAGACAATATTTCTATCGTACAGCCCATGTTTTGTGATGAAAGTGTGATAAAATGCTTTGTGACTTATGCATACAACCATATGCTAGGCTAACCACAGTTTTTTAATGCAGTACACAGTAATATAGACACAAGACCCCTTTAGACTTATTCTGCAATAATCCACAATACACAATTATCAGTCATTTTTGTAAAGCCTTTTTGATGACAAAGCATGGAACTGCCAAGTTGGTTAGGCTTCAATGTGCCTTACACTAACAACCGTAGGCTAAAATCGGGTTTGTTAACACAAAACCATGAAGGAAAAAATGTTTCGTGTTAGAATACCAATACACTTAAGAAGACCAAACACTGAAGGCATTTCCTACATGGTAAGAGTCATAATTCACAAAATATACAACAGTTTAAGGAGTTTTTGAGACAAGTTTGCTCTTATCGCTGCTTTTGATCTTTTGCAAAGATTTACTCAAGACTAGTGAAAGATCTATGCTCTTTCAACCTTACATTTTCATTGCGTTGAAGATCGCTTTGACTTAGACAGTGTAATGGAGTAAGAGCGATATTTTTCATGCACCAATCTGCAGCTAAAAGACAAGATAAATGATTGGGAAAGTACACGAAGTCGCTCTAATCTAGTATCGGTTCAAAGTAGCAGTGAGTTACTGTATCGGTTAGGACTCACGCACACCTAGCTACTGTATAGCATATATGCCTAGTACTGGAGGAGCCCGTATTTAACAGAAGCCAAGCTATCTTCATAGGTATTTTTGCAGATGTTTTATTTTCAATTGTTTAAGACATTACAGAAGGCCTAGCTGCTTGTTATGATTCTACGTCATGTTTTACTTTGTTCATCACTTACTCTTGGTGGAAATAGTTTAAATTTCATACTGCACAAATTTTTTTTTCCAATGGGCAATTACGTAGCACCATGTATCTGTCTTAGTACCTAACCTTTGTTCACAGAAAGTATTGATGTTGTAGATCTGTACTACTGAGACTTGAACAGCGATCATAGTGGCGAGTGAATTTTGAGTTTTGGAGAGTTTGTACGCACAGTCGCCAAAAGGGCAGGTACTTTTAAAAATATTTGTCGAGGCCTGCTTTCCACCCCACCTGATTACCCTACTGTACCTCATTCCCTCCCTATTCCCACTCCCCTAATCTATTCCCTCCTCTTTCCACTCCACATCCCACTCCCTTCTTGTTCTTTGTGTTGCCCTTCAACACTTCTCCTATTCTGTACAATAACCTGAGCTATTACTTTCTTCCTTATTTCCCCCCTTATTTCCCCCCTTCTTTGCCCCCTTCTATCCCCCCTCCTCTCCCCCTTTTTAAAAAGAAATAAACTTGTATATATGTCCTATTGAAGTGTTTGGATATGACTCATGTAGGATTACATGTTACATTCATGATGAAGACCATATTCCTAAACAACTTCCTGTTACTCCTGATCTTTGTGCCTGCTTGTATCAGCATAGCCATTTGCCACCTGCATGAAACTTGCTCAATACTAACATTTGGACGAATTTTAGTCTGTCAGTTATTCTTGTGATGATTAATTTTCTTTTCCCATGAGGTTATTAACTTGGCCTGTGTGGGTGGTGTGGATATTTAGTGAACTTGTCAGTTAGATTTAATGCAAGCTGTACGAATTGTAAAAGTACTATCAGACCACCTGGAAAATAACTTGCTTGTTTGTATTCTGCAAATGCCATTTATAAATGAAAGTAAATACATTGCCCACAGTGGAAGCTTAATATGAATTATTTTGGTGATTAATTTGTTCAGTCTTTGAGTAGCTAATTTATCATTGTCTATATTGGGAAGTCAGTTGAAGCTTTGCATGCTATCTATGCACAGAAATGTATAGGAAATTAATATTGTGTTGTATCTGACATGTATGCAAGTTTGCTACAGCAATTTTCTGTTATTGGTGAAGAAAACATCATTTGAAATTTAGGCCAATTTGACCTCTGACCTACACTGACCTTTGACCTCGATCCTTAATAACCACATAAGTATTATATATTGAAATTTGTCCCATTATTCTCTACATATCATGTGGTGTAATGCCTTTTTCCAACATACTGACAAGGAGGTAATGGTTAGAAAACAGTTTTGGGGTATTTGACTTTGACCGATGACGTCACCAATCAAGCAGGCATGAGTTTTCATGGTCAGGCACGTAACCCACCAAGTTTGAACGTGAGCGGACCACTTGCTGAATCTACCAATTGATCTGAATACCCACACACCTGATGGAATTGGTCAAAAATGAATCTGCTAGAGGTTGCGACCTACACTTGCTAGAGGTCTGGAAACAGTGTAAACAATGTAACTAAAAAAGTAATAATCATATGAACTTCATAATTAGACTGTTGCTCTACTTAAGTAGTGACTACAAGAACTGATATAGTTGTGTGTCGTGGTTAAAGGTCATTTGAAGTCTGTAGATGTCCAAAGCTGAAAGGTTGTAAGCAAGGCTATACGGTAACTCCAAAATGTCTGCAGATCGTCCTTATGACTATAAGGACACTTATGTTTTTTACAGATATATAACTGGTCATTGTTTGGTGAATGTCAAAGACCGTTTGAGGCTACCAGAATGCAAAGTCCGAAAACTTGTTAACACAATAACTCCAAAAGTAAATCTTGGATGAATTTCATGACATAGATCCAGATGAGTGCAAGAACGATACTGGTCACTTGCAGCTCTTGCGAGCAATTTTATATCACCGTTCTTTTTCTTTTTATCTTTCTTTCTTTTTTCTTTTTATATCACCGTTCACTTAGCGTGTTGGCTTTCACTGTCCTTTTTACCAGCAAACAAAGGTGCCTACACAAGGAAGATATTAGCTGCTATACTCTATTACAACAGGTTCTATTGATTTCCTGTTCACAATAGTATTGGCATGAAGATTCTGTTGTGGCAATGATATACGGTCTGCTCATATGGTAGACCACAGCAATAGACTGCTCTGAATAGGTTTTAGAGAATAACAGAATTGACCTATCACAGATTAGCTTACTACTGTAATTCACTTACTGATTTGATTTGAGGTTTATACCTCAGAGAAGATTTACAGTCCATAGTTACAACCTTAATTGTCATGGTTTGTTCTTATTTATTTACAATTAAATGTTCTGTTAGGGAAGTAGAGAACTGACCTTACCATTGACAATCTAGTATAACTATATGGCTTATGCACTGAAGAGGACATTTGATGACATCATCAGAGTCGGGCTATATCTGTCGTACTTCATTCAACCTATTGTTGAAGTTCATTCTACTCATTGGTCCTGGTCTTTTTGAGTTTGATGACTATGCTACCACGGCATTACATTTTTTTTTTTATTAATAATTCAATGATGTTACAGTACTATGCTAATGTAGACAACTGTCATTTTTATGTTCCGTTGGGAAGATGGTCGACCATCTGGTGCTTACGGGTGGTTTGCAGTCTAGTTCTTTGGAAGGGCATCTGTAAGAATATATCTTTGACATGTAGCTGTGGATGCAGGGCAGTAGGATGTCAGCAATATGCAAAATAATGATGCCATATGAAAACAAAACTAATAAATCAAAATTGTGTCAGATTGTCAAAAGTGTTGAAGTATGCCTTCACCGTGATTGCTATCTATTAGAATTGCTGTGGTTATATTCTGGAGCATAAATGTGCTTTATTAATGGGTAGGGCAGGCTTATCAATTTTATTTCTAAGATCATGGGATTCAGCCTAAAAGCCTACAATATCTTTGTCTTGCATTCGAAGTATCACTTTATCAGGCGTGTATTCTTCACGATGTCAGTCGGTCATGTCAGTGGATACCAGCAACATGGTTTGAAGTTTCCCCTACATGCTTGTGTTTGTTCTAAAACTTTTAGTAGAGGGTGGCTATGCCAAGTAACTATATAACAAGAGGTGCCAAGCAGACAAGGAAACAATGTTAGTGTTTTATTTATCAGCATCTTTTGAATCTTAATCAATTATTTGCAGCAAATTTTACACTGTAAAAAATGTTATTCACATGTCAACATTATTGCTGGATAAACCTTTGACTACTTCCAGAGTTCACACAAAATTTCTGCATAATAAAAGCAGAAGAAGTGTTATGAGACACCTTTATTATTAAACTAATTACAAACATTACTTATTACACAACTTATTACTAAACATCATTTTGGAAGTATGACTTAACTTCTACACATGTGACCAAAGTTGACTTGCCAAGAATATTGTTTTACTCTCTGTACTGGTACGTAACTACAAAAGCCAACACGAAATTGAGTTCTTGTAACTTATGCTAACGATATCACTGCATAAATGCTTCTCAGGAACAGATCTTTGTTGGAAATACTGTACACAATCTAAACTTCAGCTGCCAAAAGAAAGTAGAAATCAAAGTCAAACATTGCAGAGAATCATTTAACACAATGGTTTCACCGATTTTGTCTGTTTCCAATTAACATCAGCAAAGGTGTTGCAGTCTGTCATGGCTACAAAGGTACGTTGGTTTTCTTCTTTAACATTACGATAGCACTATCAGCCTAGTCCAAGTATTTCATGAGATTTTGATGAATAAAATCCCAACAGTTTAGTTCTCAAGGCTCAAGCTCATACCACTCTTGGTTAATAGAAAGAAGGCAATATTATGACGTAAATTTGGTGTTTCCATTGAGACTTTTCCATCAAACAGAAGACAATTTCTCCGTCAAATTTTGTGAACAACCACCGCCGCACATGGAAAATTATGTGCAAAGTATGTGCAAACCCAATTAAATAGTTAATTCCCATTTAAAGTGGTCGCTGACAAAAGCAAGTTTCACAAATTGGACTTTTGTTATTTTCACAGTCATGAAACTGCCAATACAGTTTTATCGAATAGGATACTTTTTTTTAAAAAAAAAATTTGGCCAATAAAGTCAAACCTAAGAACAGCGTTCATAAACAAAGTGTGTTAAGGAGTCATTAAAGCCAGTGGTGAGCTGGTGAGTGTACATATATATATCTCTGCCTAATTTTGAAGGATAGAATACAGTAGTTGGTTTATTGTTTACTTAGTAATGGCTTTATTGCCATGAATGGGCTGTTGCTATATCACAATGATACAATTGTCTTTATGAAATCATAATGGTTACTGTCCACGAACCTTGGTTTGTGCTATATTTAGCCGTTGTTTTTCTATGTCACTGCAAATGCATCGCCCTCATTATAAGATGTCCAATGAACCATAGTTTTTGTGTTACCCAAAAGTAAATTACCAATGTTCATTTTTCTCAGTTGAACGCAATTCACATCTGCTTTAATAGCAAGTAACAAATAAGTTGCCTTTAAACCAGTCATGAATAGATCAAAGCTGAGAAAAGTATGATAAGTTTGAGTCAGTGCCTTTATGACATCATTGCCAACAAGTAAGGATACTGTACTTTAACAGCAAGCTGTAAATAAATGCCACTTTTACATTATCAGTTGCAGACAGTTTAGCATAAACTATATGTCAGGTTTGTGTTCATTGTACTCCATGTGCTTTGCTTCCCAGGTTATTATCTAACATACTCTGTTGTTCTGTTGTGTAAGAACCGAAAGTGAATAGATATGCACAGAACCATTGCCATCTCCAGTGTGCTGCACAGACTTAGTATGTGTTATATACCCAAGGCAAAGTCATTTCAAATATTTTGTTTTGGATTTCCCGAGAGAGATGATGTCTGACTGTTACTTCTATCCCTGCTGGTTGTCATCTTTAATATAATATTAACTGGAGTTCCCCATTAACAGTATCTGACCAAGTGAACTTTCATAGGCACCATGCTGGTCCTCAGAGACAGGACTATGTTTACAAAGTTGCTGTGGAGGTAGCTAGAAGAGGCTCTGGAATTCAAACCTCTCAGTCTTGTCTTGACATTTGGTTGAGGCCTGCTGATAATATCTGTTAGCCACATGTTATTGCTGAGAAGGGTTATTTTGGTAGCATTTTGTCATCAATATTTATAAGTGTCAGTGGAGAGATATGTTTTTATTTATATAACTTAGATGTGTTTGGACTTGAAGTATTTGTTGTCTTTTAGTTCCACCTGTACAGGAATCAAATTAGAATTTAAAAGTGCCTTTTCTTCCTCATTCCTGTCAGAGACATTTCAAAGGGGGGGAGGGGGGCAGGAGAGAGAAGATAAATAATACTTTCTTTAATTAACTCATCACTGAATTGAACACCCATCACCTCCATAGCTTGTAAAGGGCAAAACTTAGAATCAATTTATGAAGCATTCAGCCTAAGGGACACAGCCTAAGGGATATATATATACCTTTATGGCCTAAGCCATCTTTTTCAGCAATGGTAAGCAGCCTCATGTATAACATTTACATGATGAGCCACTTTCCCTCTGAAATAACTGAGTGGGTCAAACAACCACTTGTGTGTGCATTCAGCTGTTAACATTTTCAAATCTGATGGTTTATTTGATACTAAGCAATAGAGCCAATTTTGTTGTGACTTTGCATTTACTCATTATTAATTGAAAGGGAAAGAATTTAAGAGCAGAAGTACAGTATGTCATCGTGGTACTGTGATTGTGTGTCATAAAGGGAAGCCATTTCTGACTACTGTATGCACTGCAGTACTCAGATTAAACAAGAAAGCCATGGATTATAAATGTGTATGTCTTGTATGAAATGGAGTGTAGGATTACTGGATAGATATTTGCTAATAATAAAATAATAAAATGAGTTTACATGGTAAAATATTCCAATCCTAAATACAAACAAAGATAATGCAGAAATCATATTTTAGCACTATTATAACCATTGCGGCCATACAGAATCACAGTTATTTATAGTAACTAAACATCTAGGTATTTCTTTCTGCAACACTGCATATGCAATGTTGTTGGGAGTGTGTTTCGCAATCTTTTCATCACTTTGCACAGGTCACAAAGTGTTCTTTGGTCTGTTTTTTTGTATTCATAGTACATGGCATGCTTGGCTAACTTTCAACTCAGGCTTATGCCCCTCCCTATACTGGGTTGAAGTGTTGAAACTGATATATAGCAAAAATTACAACGTTCTGCATTTTAGAATTTGATTATAATGTCAACATTGCATGGTTTATCTATTTATACCATTGAAAATTCCCTTATTTATGTGACTCAGATTGTTAAGTGTTGAATCATAACAATTGAAATGTGTAGGAGTATGTTGATAGGAATACATTTGAAGTGAGACATCAAGTAAGTTGGTTATGATGTGTACTAACAAGCTTTCCATGGTTCCAGAATATGATTAGTTCTGTGAAAGTATAGGTAAAGGGATTGCATAAAATTTAGTGCCAAACCAGTCTGATAGTTGAACTTTAATTCATTGGTTTAAGCTAGCCATCTACAGTACTAACAATTTGAATATTTGGTTGGATGTGTATGCACAAGTGTATAATCAAGTGTAAGGGATTACATCTAGCTGAATAGTGAAAAATGTAATATTAAATAGCAATGCTATTGTTGTAAAGTATGTTAAATTCTATTGGCACAATTCCAAGTGCTATCCTACACCCATCTCCATTGCCACAGTGCTGCCCTCACTGCTTGTTGGATATGTGCTGCTAGATAACCAGCTCACCATAAATGAGACAAAGACAGGCGTAACCTTTTTTTAATGATTCCTCTTTGTATTTGTGTGGTAAAACTGTAAAACAAGATAAATGATACATAATAATACTACAACATTACGAAACTAATTAATAAACTAAATGCTGTAATGATTGTGCTCAGAACAGTGACATGCTAACATTGTCGGTTATGACGCATAGAGGATAACTATGACTGAGTATGATATAGATGAGAATTAAGTCGGTTGCATCTAATAACCCTTCTACAAAATACAAAAATGTACCTTCGGGTTAACTAACGGACTAACATATTAATCAAACTGATAACACCGAAGAACTGGACGATGGAAACTACTTGGGCTAAATAAGTATATTTATTAGAACATGAAATATATGATTATATCCGATACATAACAAAGACTTGATACACAAAGCAATGATAACTGTGAGCAAACACATTGTATGTGACTTTGCTCTCATTGTACACATCGAGTTACCAGTAATAAAGGTGATTATACTCCTAATATGTTATTAGCATTCTAAACAATGGATATCAACAAAGTAACAGGTCACTTCCAACATTCTAGGGATAAAAACAAAACATCTAGTACTAACAGGCTATTAATTAGCCAGGACAAAAACTAGCCATGAAAGAGAGGCTAGTAGGCGTATAACACAGTGTTGCCACCAATACACAAAAACTGGATTCACCAGTGTGTACAACCTTATAAAACAAACCGTCACAAACACCTACGACAGTTGCTAAAATAGCTGGGGGTGGGGGGACCCAGAATCTGACCTTAAGATAGCCCTACACCCAGACGGTCTGCTTTCAATCTAAGGACACTGAATTATTGACAGGTGTGTAATGTACTACATCTGTCAACTGGGCATGGCAGCCACTAAATGTACACTGTTGTTGCTGGAACCTGCTACTGTTAGCCAGATCTCTTCCTTGAACCTGATAAGATAATGACACTTCTCTTGGTAATACTGAGTTTTGGAGGATAAAAACTGAATATTCTCAAAGTTAGCCTGCTGTGTCAATGCTGACAATGTTTCTTGTTGTAAGAAATAAACCTGCTTCAAATGAAAAAGTTTGGATTGAGCAATGTGTTGTTTTACTCTCTTCTTGTACTGCATTTGAACAGGGTACATGACAATAATCATTTAAAATATATGTTAGGTCTGTAGAGCTATTAGAATGCCTGCAAGTGCAGAAGGTACTTTGTTGTGTGACGAAACATACAGTACTATGGAGCTTAATGCGTACTGTGCAGTAGTATATAGTCATGCATGGTCAATCATACAGAATTAGAAAAGTCAGACTTTGCTATAGGCTGTGTTACTTTCACTGCTTGTGTGACAAGTATTATCAGGTATCTTATTTTGAACATCAATGTAAAGTAGCTGAAACATCAGTTATTTCTAGTTGAAAACTAACAGTAAGCCACTCAAGATCAAACCTGTACTTCACTGCACGGTAAGATTTGAGCTGTGTTAAATCACTATACTGACTGACCAAAGAAGTTTCATTGACTGACATTGTCTATAGATAACACTACCAGTGCTTTCCTAAGTTATGGTCAACCATAGGTCAAGGCTTACCCAGTGAAAACTAAACCAGGGTACAGTGATTTGTACAGCTCTGCATGCACTATTAATGATGTTTATATGACCCAATTCACGGTTTGAAAGTAAGTTGGACACATGTGGGTCAGGGCAGTTGGAACCTTGGAACCATTATGAAAGCTCTACAATGGTTAGCAGTATCTCCTATTCTCCTAATATGTAATTGTTGTCTAATAGCCTACTGCCCACTAAGTACTTAGTAAAATGTGGTCTTCCTTGCAAAAGGCATCTGGCAATAGTTCATATGTAGAGAGTGAACACATTGCTAAATTGATCTATTGTTTACATATTTTAACTTTTTCAAATTTTCAACATTTAGTTAAAATTATAAAACAAATATGTTTATGTTGTAATCATTGCCTACTATTTTGAAAAGTTTGGCAGACATGATTTGAGTTTGAGATGAAAATGTTGTGATAGAGAAAAGCATTTTAGTTGACAGTCGTGAGATGTTTCTTTGAATTTCAACATATCAATGTATGATTTACAATGTACTTTGTCATCAACATTTAATAATACTACTACCACCTTTGAATCTGGTACCATGAGTCAAACACCTACATTTTCACAAAGTTTTGCAAGGTCTAGAAATATCTACTTTGCCTTTGAGCCTTAGCCGAGTCTTCAGAGACACTACTCCACGAGTGTCCACAGACACTGTACCAATAGTGTGGTAGCCTTGTAAGCAGGGTTCTATACCAGGGCCTGTGTGTGGTATGGGTCCAATGTTTTAGAAGCTTTGCAGAATTCTACATCAGTGGCAAGAAAGACAAATGTAGATCACACTGGTTCATGAAGGGTTTGTCCACTCTCCCATGGAGGTTTTTACCTCCATGACTCTCCAGAATGAATTGTCCTAAGATTTGAATAACAGATAGAGATGAAGTTGTGAACACCCGGCCTCAGGGATTTCCCTTTTCCTTCATTCTTGTTCTTCTGTCCTTTCCCAATTGTTAACAATTGTGACCAGGCAGTCATTACATAACAACTCCCTGCTCTGACTTTTATTTGGATGTGATATCAGTTAGAAAACTGACCTCAAGGAGGTATTATTAATCAAATGATTCCTGCATAAAATAGTTAACAGGGCACCATGCAGGTTCATATTGTTGATTTTTGTTCAAGTCCGAATTGGCTGTGTGGTTCAACAGTAAAGCAGTACACTTTTATGCACAGGTAGTCTGCAGTAGCATACGGTTTTGGTATAGAACCTGTGTGTGTATTTTCTCTATGCTATATACAATTGTTGCCCTACATTTGTGTTTGTATATTTGATCATAGGCCAATCTTTACTCCCAATGGAGGTGGATGAAGTTTGCAAAACAGACCCTCCAATTGAAGCCTTGCATTTTCTGCATAACAAGGGTCACTTTGTTGGATGGGATTTAAAAACTCTGTGTCAATATTTACCTTAATCTCAGGATTGATGAAATGATTGTTTCCTCAGTGCTAATATTATCCAATAGTACAGTAGCTGCTGTGGTACACTTGGAAGTTTTCTGCAGTTTTAACAGCCAGAGTTCATCTGCCAATTTTGCAAAACATTAAAGAGAACGACAGGAATCCTTATTTTTCTGTAACGAAGGATGTTTGTATGCCTCTGTTACACCAGACAATACTACACTACTGTATACAAGGAGATAGGGATTCCACTTTTGTTATGCTTGATGCCAAATGGAGATTATTTTTATATCTTAAACGAAGGCATGTGATGGTGATGGCCATACTTTTGGCTCATCATGCCTAGGTTGCATGATGAACTTTAGATTTGGTATGATAATAGTAAATGCACCTTCTGAGTTTTTGACTATACCTGTTATTGGTGATAGAAAAGAGCATTTGAGATCACCAGTGGCCAAAATATAAAAACATTGTATACAAGTTTACTCAACAACTGCAGCCTACAGTATCATTATAGGGTAGTAGGTGCTCTTTAAAGATTGCTAAATTTCTAGCAGTCTTTGTGGAGGTCAATGGTCATATTGGGTCATAAGTGGTCAAAACCTGAAAACCTTTATAGAAGCTATCTCATTAAGTCCTACTTTGATGAATGTTATACTTGGTATGTAGATGCCTCATCATTAATCCTTGCCATGTTATGCTTGCTATGTTATGTTATTGGCACAGGTGAATAGTCATCTGAGGTAGTAAAATGGCCCAATGCAGAAGGAGGTTGCTATGTTTGGAATCTTGCCCTGAGCAACTCCATACTATGTACAATCATGCACAGTAGTTTACAAGTGCACTCTGTTCTGGATCATGCACTTAATAAGTGATGGACGCAAGGATCATGGAAGATTAGACATGTTATCTTTAATCGTTTAAACTCTCGTATACATGGTGATTCATTAAATACTGGACGTTATTGGACTATTCACTAATGCACCAATTAATGGTCACTGAGGGTACTACTTGATCTTTCTTCATTGCCCTGTATACAATTGATAACAGGCACAGTGTTGGATCCCACACTCACAGATTTGTAGGGTAAACATGTGACAGACCCTGTAATTTGGACCATGTAATAGATTGCATAAATTCTGTATTGAATATGTAATGTAGAAGCAACTCTGGGTGGTTTGTTTTGTGCATACTTTGACACATGTCACACAGCTGTTGATTTTGCACGTTTCCTTCTAATAAACAGACCGCAACTTCTTGTTGATTGTAAGCGGCCTGATACTGATCACAGGGTTCTAAAATCAAATTGTCATTGTTTCGTGTACTGCCGAGCACTGGAGCGGATTGGTAGTAATGTCAGCGCTGCCCACATGTACTTGGAAGAAGTTTTAGTAAAGTAATGTTTCAGTTAAAATGCTTTAGTGACTTTTCTGGATCCATTTGATTATTGAGAGAATAATTCAAATCATGTAGACTTGTAGAGGAAGAGTTTTGGATAAAGACAGGAATTTAAATCCTGTGAAGGTGATTGCAATATCATTAAGATACAATTATTCAGTTTTCTTCAAAGTTGTTCTTGACATGAACAACATGTCCTTTCAGAAGTCAATGCTTGTTGTACTCTGGTGCATGTCATGTACCTGCCAACATACATGTATGCAAATTCTCATATAACATGCATAGTGCCATGGAAATTGACAGATATAAGTTGCTTTTGTCAATTTGGAGATTGAAAATAGTGCATGAAGTATTCAATTTGCTTTTTTGAAGCCGTTTTAGTTAGACAGTGCTGATACTGTCTGTGAGTGTCATTGGGCTTGCTTTCTGTTCAGTGTCAAGTTGTAATTCATACTATTACAGTTTAACCTAATATCTCAGTATATCCAACAAACTATTAAATGTATGTAAAGAGAGCTTGAATATTTTCAAGAGTACTTAATTGAAAGATACAGATGTTTTGATTTATCGATGAGTTTTGATTTACTGTACCTAATCAATAGATCTCTCTAAGCATACACTCAGAGCATTTCAGTGGCTACACATATATGATTTGTGACTGCACTTGGGTCTTCAGCTCACAGTGCATGGCATGATGAAACCCTGATCCTCCTTTCTAACTGTTTTGACAAATTTTGAGCAAGCACTATATAATTTCTACTGAGCAGTCAACCTCATAGTTACCAGCTACATACTGTATCAATGTTGAATTGCAGCTAGGAATGACATCTGGAAGGCTCCCAGATTTCTTTTTGTTCTAGACATTCTTACTTAATGATATGTACAGTAATATGGTCTATCACCTGGACCCGGAGTTATCCACCCACAATATCTTAATGAGATTTCATCTATCAGGTTAAAGGAATTGTCTGGTGGAAGATATTGATACATTGTCCTCATAGTTCTTATTTTTCTCTTTCTTTGTCCCCATCCGACTTTTTCTTGTTGTAGAAATCTGGTTTTCAAATTCACCAGTTTCTCACCAAAAGCACCGTTTGTTCGAACACATCAATTTGGTGAATGACGTAATGCTGGCAATAGGCAAAACGAGCAACTTGAAGTTCGCACTCCCATTTCCACATAAAATACACTCTCCCATGTACACGCACAGGTGATTGCCTATTATATATTACGTACACATCACAAATGCACATATACAGCCTACCATACCCAGTCAGTACGTACATAACATTGCACATAATACACTCAACCCACAGTTCATAAGCCCTTCTTCCCTAATCATAACCGAATCTACACAGTTCATTGTATTCCTCACTCTTTTATGGGTCAGGAATAGCAAAAAACGTTATTTGCTCTCCCTTTTCGATCACACATCCACTCGAATTACTACATCCGAATGTCTGGCTCTGAGGCATCGTTCCACAGAAGACCTTTGCTAACCTGCCTAGTTGAATGTAGTACTGGGAGCTTAGGCTTCGTAGAACTGTCCGATTGTAAACTTTACAGTAACCTACATGTTAACATTCTTCGCATTGGAGCTGGACAGTGCAGCGTAAACAACAAAGAGTCAGCTGTTCAAACTTATCTTGTATTACACAATGCCCATGAAATCACTGATGCACTACATATATGATGGCTTTAATAATGAAAATTTTTAAACATATCTAATTTATATGAAATTTCACCAAAAATGCCAAAAAACCACCAAACACGGTTTTTGTTGTGATTACTGTAGGAACTGTATGCAGCATAGGTTGTCTCACAATCTGCATTTGCCCAGATGACGTCACGTTCGCCACTGTTCAAAGTATATTTGAAATATCCATCCTAAACGATTAAAAAAATAGTTTCTCTGTCAAATGCAATATTAGCATTCTCATACTTTAAAAAAAATAATTTATCTCCTCCTATCTCTCCTCTTCCCCCTGTTGGTTTCTTTCTTCTCTCCATCCCTTGTCTACTAATCCTCTTACATCTATCTCTTTTCTGTTCCCCCTGCTCATTAACCTGTCTGTATTCTGGGTTTGTATTCGTCGTTTTGGTACTGTGACTTGTCATTCAGCCTCTGAAGAAGATACTGCTAGGATCGAAATGTCAGGCCCTCTTACTTTTTCACTTTAAAAACATGTTTGGAAATTTGTTAATCGTTTCTTAAGGTAACTTCTAAGGCCTACCATACAATTCTTTTAATACAGATCACCTAAGTGTAGACACTACTACCCTGCATGTTGACCCCACAGTCAGAGCTGCTGACTGGATCCAGGCAAGCTTAGTGATGGAAAATTTACAAACTTATCTATCTCCTTTATTTATAAAGAATTGAATATTTGTGACCCCTGTGACCCAGAGATGGCAAAATTGCTGGTTGGATAGCTTGTGCATGGCTTAACTCTTTTAAATGGTCTGAAGGCTTGCTGTTGATCATGGAGTTAGTATAGGGAATGCTGCATTTTACCCAGCAGCCAGGGAGATAGCAGCATGAGGCCTACTTAGAGGGTTGATTAAAGGCAGTCAATATTTTGCTTATTGTTGTTGTTGGAAATATGTAAACAGCCTCTTGGTGCAGGTTACAAAACTGCTGCTGCTGTGGAATGGACTTTCAATGACCTCTTTTTCAGACACTGTAACAAAATTTACAGATTAAATTGTTGGAGAGTTTGTTGCATATAAGGTGAGGTAGATCTTTGTAGGATAGGGATTGTGTCTGTCAGATCTTCTATTCTGATCTCATTGATCAGTGGTTATTGAACGGGTGCAACCAAATGAACAATGCAGGGGATACATTCTGACTTGTTATTGGTAGAACATTTTCCCCAAATATTCTTAAAGAATCCAACATGTAGTATGGTTACTAAGTATTTCTCAAAGTTATATTTACCAGACTTCCTTAAAAGTTGTTGCTGACCAATCTATGACTGTGACTTGATTCTCCCATGTGCATTTCAATTTCAAAACATGAATTCAATTCTTAAAAAAGTATATACTTCAGAAACTGTTTGCTTTTTCTGGGTTAGGTGTATCAAAAGCTACATTGACAAGTGTTTCGATCTGAAAGAGTATATATACCCCTCTTTTTGTGTAGAATCATATTTCTGTGATGATATTCTCATGAACATATAAATTTACATATTTATTTTTGCTCCTCCTGTGTTTTTGAAAATTATCTTCATGATTTGCTATTGGACTACATAAATCATTTGAAGTTATTGCCAAAATTAATGAAATGATTCCATCCTTCTATTCTGTTAGAGAAGTGACCAGACTTTGATCAACTTTTAGCTTAAAGGTCTGAGGTACTCTCAAGCACTACATAGTCAAAGGTTTGAAATCTCTTGAGTGTTGTAGGTATTTGTAGGTTTTTTTGTTTCAGAGAGGTGATGTTCTTGTGTACTGGCTTTGGTCATGCTCAGTTTCAACAAGGACATGCCAAAATATTCTCAGTGATCTAAAATGATCAACAAAAATGATAAGGTATTTCTCTGTGTTACGCTCTGAGGTAATATTTCATCTCCAGAAATGGCTCTGGTTGTCTGGTTAAGAAACAACATACAACAAAACAGGCCCACCACATTAGACAGTCCAGACAAACATGATCTGTGATTTCACGATCGGTTCGTACTGTTTAAAAGTTTGTGGGGTATTTAAATTTTGTTATTTAATCCTCTTAAGCTTATCTGAAACTAATAGAAATAAAGTAGTCGAAATGTAGGATGATCATGTAAAGATCATCAAGATTGATGATTGATAAAGCTAACTTTGCTGAAACATTCTGCAAGTACTATACTGTAGTTACTGACCTTCGAAGTTACTCCCAGACAATTAGCAATAACTTCATACGTGCAGCAATTATTACTGCAAGGAGTATAAGGAAAGTATAGACGTATCAGTGTGAGGGGGAAATCGTTTTTGATCATTGAAATTTGACCTTTGAACACACATGATCATGAGTTTTCTTTCTAGCTTTCTTTTTAGCATATTTACCTGATATATAGATGACCTCCCTGATGTATCATCAGAATCATTGTGTTCTTTGATAGTAGGTAGCATGGATCTAGATTATACTGACTTCATCCATGTGTTGTAGGTTGTCTATATGGAAAGCCTTTCTTGTCATTTCATGCAATAAGAAATTGCTGAGGGTGCCTGGCAGCTCTGTCATAGAGGAAAGTGGATTGTCATTAGCCTTGGATTTTATGTTGGGCCTAGAACTGGGGAGGAAATATGGCAGTTCCTGTGTAGGTGAACAGTTTGATCACATCTCATCCCCAGAAGGAAGTTATTGGATCATAAGCAGTGTAGGAGGGGATGAGAGGCTTCTGGCATTCACTGCCACAGTTTAACATTTTACAATGTCACAGCTGTGATAGAAATATATCAAGTTAGAATTGAATTAGGAAGTACAAGTTGTCAAGAGATCCTCGTTTGTACAGAGTTGCTGTAGTGGAGTACTACATCTTGTCACCTTTAAGAAGGGGTTAGAAAGAATGATGCTAGGCATGTAAAGGAAGTGAAATACCAAGTCACAATTTTAGATGATTTTGCATGAAGCACTGAAGGTAATATTACCATTTCCCTGCTATGTTTAAACATTGTGCTCCTTGCATGGACATGTTACAGGTGGAAATGTTAAGTGTGACGAGTCTGTGTTTGGCATGTCAATATAAACCAGAACCAAAGTGTCAAAGCTTGTCCACAGTCAGATTCCAAACCCTTTTAAAAAGGATGAGTTTAGCCACAAAATTAATTTTGATATGTTGTAGACTTGGTCGATAAAAAGACACTGCTATCCATCCAGGTTGTATTATTGAGTTTGGATCATTTAAAGTGGCTAGACTATAAAGTCTAACACAGAGATCATTCAGTCAGTGACTGGACTATATAGTCCAATACAGAGACCATTAGGTCAGTGACTGGACTATATAGTCCAATACAGAGATCATTCAGTCAGTGACTGGACTATATAGTCCAATACAGAGACCATTAGGTCAGTGACTGGACTATATAGTCTAAGACAGAGATCATTCGGCCAGTGACTGGACTATGTAGTCTAATACAGAGACCAGTAAGTCAGTGACTGGACTATATAGTCTAACACAGAAACCATTAGGTCAGTGACTGGACTATATAGTCCAATACAGAGACCATTAGGACAGTGATTGGACTATATAGTCTAATGCAGAGACCATTAGGTCAGTGACTGAACTATATAGTCCAATACAGAGACCATTAGGTCAGTGACTGGACTATATAGTCTAATACAGAGACCATTAGGTCAGTGACTATATACCGTACTAATAATGCATTGCTAAGGTATGTATACCATACATACATATACTACACACTAATCCTGATAGATTGTAGCAGGCTTAGTGATACCAGTTGTTTTCTTCTCGACTTAATTCTTCCTCTGTGTTAGGTTTTATCACAAGACAACTATTTCAAATCAATATAGAACTTTGGAGGCGAGATAATTGCTGAAATGAATATACAATAAAGATGATAAGTCAGGTCTTTCGATCAGCTTTCATCAAACGTCAGTTAGAACCTGAGCTAACTGTTACTGTTAGTAGGGCCTAGGTTTAGTATAATATTAGTAGCCTAGTCAGAGACCTAGTTCTAGTCAGAGAGAGATTGTGAAGATGATTGAAGGTCTGTGATACCAAGTGTAGTATTATGTGTGACCATAGGTTAGGGTTTGCACACTTACTACTGTTATCACTGAGTCTGCTATAGTCGCATCGACGATCAGCTGTTCTTCGAGCAAGGGGAGCTTTATTGGTACTGAATATGCATTACAATGGGTTCCCTCATTGGCTTGTTTAAATCAAGAGGCATGGCAAAACAGAAATTATATGAATGAAATCTGTCTCAGCGGATAAACTTTTTGATACTTTCGATCATGATTGCTTAATTAATGGAACGTGTTTGGCAAAATTAGCTTGGTGAAAGCTCATTTTCCATGGTTTGTCAGATAAGCAGCTTCAGCTAAGTTCATGTTGTGAAAATGAATGTAGTTTTATGTATTGCCTATTTCGAAACACACAGAATCACTTTTAATGGCCTCAAATGCGATGTTTATGATGCATTACAAATTTGTCAAGGACAGGTACTGTAGTGTTCAAATCATCCAAAGGTTCTCTGTTGTTTATATTAAGTTGAAAGTTTTGGTATGAGTTATTAAAACATTGGATTAACATTAAGGTTTTGGCCCCCCAATGAGGAGTTCATACATCATCATCAAGTAAGCCTAAAGGAAACATTCCAGAGATTTAGCACCTTTTTAATGGTGAATACCTTGAAAACCAGAATAGCTATAGAAACACTTCTACAACTCATATTTGTTTTTTCTTGGACTATGACATATCATGACTAAAATTATGCCTTCATTTATCATTTTGACATGAACTGGGAACATTTCACCGTAACTGATAATGTTATAGGAATTTAAGAAAACCTATAGTTCACACTTTGAAAAGTGAGCTTAATACCCTACTTCCATGATGTAGGTCACATACCACAGGAGGATTTTAATGCCTGCAGTGGTAATAAAATTAATCCAGCAGAGCAATAGCGTATGATTCCTTGCTGGAGGCAAGAGATGGTGATGGCATGTATGTGACACTTGCTTGTCAACACCGTAACTCAAAAAGTTCATGGTGGATTAACTTCATACATGGTGTGTGGATCTGTCTTATTGAGTACAAGAACCATACATCTTTTCTATGAAGTTCAATGGTCAGTTGGGGTCAACAGAGGTCGAAGTATGAAAACTTTGTAAACATGATAACTCAAAAAGTGCATATTTGTGGAACTTCATACTTAATATGTAGACCCCGTTTAGAGAGTACAAGAATCCTATCAAAATTAGTAAGGTCAAAGGTCACATGAGGTCAACATGTGTCAAAGCATGTAATCCTAAACATGTTTAACTCCAAAGTTAAAGCTAAAATGAATCTGAGGGTTCTACAATGCTGTTATTTTCTTTAGGTGCAAATAGCTCGGTCAAGTTTAGTTCAGTTTAGTGAACGGGCCTAATATAACATAGATCTCAAGTGATCTTCAACTATACATATATGTAGTCATCCAGGAAATGAAATCTATACTTCAAATAGTTGATACTCTTGTGTTGGGACTGCTTTAAACACCCTCACAAGTGGCCCTTATCAGTTTTCACACTCTTTGCTTTAAGGGATCAAAAGGTTATCTCAAATGGCTTGGAAAATGGCTCAATGGATCAACAGATTATCTCAAAATTGGTGTGATTGATACTAGATGACTTTGCAGTAAGTTGTGAAAGTATTTCACAGTGTATAGACAATGTCACACTAACTCTCATTCATTAATAATAATTATTAAAGGGATGGTTGGTGTCAGTCCTTCCCAGTGAATTTATTGGTTGATGCCCACAAGTGAGTGCTATAAATAAGAGCTGGAAATCTCTGATCTTTTCTGTTTCTCATCTCATTCTCTAGCTAGTTGAACTCACTCGCTTAACATTAGTCAGATACATGGAGTTTTGAGCAAATTATTTGGCAAGGAATCAGAAAGCCAACTGGGCTTCTGGTTCTAGTGATGTTCATACAGGCCACACTTATACGAGTTCAGTTATTATTCAGGTTTTCATGGGCACATTTTTAAATTTATACAAAACCAAAAATCCCTCCCAATGTCAAACCTTATCTACAGTAGTATATTTAAATCATGCTGTGTGTTAAGTGCTATAAAACTAGAGAAAGCTATGTATGCCAGTCTGATTATCCTGAAACCAGTGTAGATGTGTGCCGTTATGTATGTATGTATTTTAGATCCTCCTGCAAGCAGGAACTCTCGAAGAAACCATCATTGGCTTATCAAAGCCGCAAGCTGACCGAAGTCAGTCTCTTAGATTCATATTTTTACGTTCATGATTATGAATTGTCAATTGTGAACAACTCTGTAACTGGACGACATACATTAATCTTGGAGTGACTCAAACTCGGGACCTTCTGATTGGAAGGCACCGGCGTTAACCACTGAGCTAACACTCCCTTGCTAACACTCTTGCTAACACTGAGCTAACACTCCCCTATAGTTATGCTATACATCCTGATACATTTCAGTAGCTGTTTACATTAGTATGTTTGTGCCGTGAAGGTCACAGCCTGTGTGCATGTTGTCAATATAAACCAGACAGACACTGCTGTCTGCTGCTAAAGCATTGAACTCCTATGCTAAACATAGATCCTGAAAGAGCTACGACAACTCCCTGATTATAATGTACATAATGCATTCGTCCCGGCTGTTTGTATTATGGCTTTCAGTTTATTGAAAGATCCAGGTACCGCATCGATCAATGAACAGTATGTGATTCGCTAGCTATATGCAACGACTATTACCAAGCTGGCCAGAGTGATTGTTTACGTTCCGTTCCCACTTTACACAAGAAGATCTGGCTTCTGAACACATATATAGCACTATACTGAAGTTAAACGCAGTGAGCTGTGAAAATAAAACAAACTTCACAATTATGCTTTATATGAATGGAATTTGACCTAGTATTCTATAGCAACTAATAGGTTTGGAATGTGTCCAAAGAAGTTGATTCATTTTCCAATGCAGCATTTGCAGATTTGTTTATGTATGGACTGTAGAAATCCTAGGCATTCTTATAGGGTAGGACTGGGACATGTACTTAAGGATGATCATTAATGGGTTCACCGAATTATCGGAAATGTGTGTTTATTCTCAACATGCAGCTGGCCCACAGATAATATGCTTTAATACCACAAAATGTGATAACTGAACGGACAAAGGTGGTCAAAACTTACCTACATCAATATACCATTGTACAGGTTATCTTTATAATAATAGCAATAATAATAATAATGTAGATTTATATAGCGCCACCCACAGGAGGCAGGTAATATGTTAAGTTTAGCATTAGTTTTGAGGTTTTAACATCCCCAGCACGAGATAAGAAATGATCAGCACCGCTCATCACTGTAGGTTAAATTATTTCAAGGGTATGATTATTGAAAATTGGCTGGTCAGCCATTTTAAGAGATATTATGGTGACAGAGAGAATAACCCTTACTTCATAGAGAATAAATATTCCAAAAATTTCATTTGACAACCCTATTCCATTGTCTTGTCCCTAACTCAAGATGAGTAGCTTCTTTAAACCATTTTAAATATTACAAACAAAACAACAACATTTTCAGCTGAGTTACCATGATGATGCCATTCACTATGCTGTTGCCAGATGCATTCACAAAAAATCATGATAATTGAAAAATTGATGTCTTCACGATACAAACAACTATGAGGATGTGAATTTGAAGTAAAGATGCACAAAGTTTTCAGCAAGTTTATCCCTAATTGCTATAACTTCAGTGATACAACAGACCTTAAAACAGCAGTGGCAGTAATGGGCATGTTTACATTGGATCTCCCTCCCCCCTCCCCGACTGTTCCCAGATACAATGTTTGCAAGTATTACAAATATTTATTAAACAAATACCTCACATTCATATTCATCACCATATCTCCATATCAGATTTTGAATTGCTGAGGGTTAGGGGCAATGAGTTGAATGGACATGCAGATTGTATCAGGTAACAAGCCACATGAGGTCAAGGTTGCCAAAAGAGTTCTAACCTCACTCTACATGCTTTGCAATCAGCCACCAACAGCAGCACTGTAGCCTACTATTACTCACATCAATATTACTCCAATTGTTAACAGAATTGACATCAGTCAGATTAGTGCAAATCTCAATGAAAACATTTCAAGGCACATAGTGGTGGTGAATTAAAATAGGTCACAAAGAACAGATGTTCAGTAAAATGATGAGGATGTGTTTGACCATGGGCAGCCACATTGATCGGCAACAAGTTTGCAGCCACAAGAGATAGATGCCTACATGGTTCATTGGATTAACATGCAACCAGTCAGTATGTATGTAGTGTGTCTGTAATGATCTCAGCTCAAGTGTTCAGACTTGTAATCTTGGATTCCAGATCAGATCTCCATTGGACGACAATTGGCTGATCAAGATCCTGAGTGCAAGAGTGTTCACACTGGTTCAATCTGATTCAGATTTTATCTCTTGCTTGTTCCCCAGTGTCAAGGGCCAATGTGAATGTAACCACTCTCATAAGTAATTGACTATTTAAATGTTGGGTTCAAAATATTCCTAGTAACCATCAGCTTGCTTTTGAGAAACTGCTCGCTGCTAAAAATGTCTCTCTTAATTTGAATAATCAAGTTCTCTGCCAGTGAAGCCTGCTGCATTTTCCTTAAATTGATAATCTGACACTCTTTTCACACATACTAAATGCGTAGGAACATAAAACTGTTCGAAAGGAGGCAAAGCTTCGTCGAACGGAATGCACAGCCAACGCAGACTGAACTGCATCGCTCGGAATCCACCCCTACATCACGATGATCGTAAATCAGAAAAACCAAAACAATCTCGTTGTCATCAGTCCATCGCCTACATTCATTGCCTATACTTGTACATTGATGCCGATGGCTGCAGACCAAAGGCCTGTGACAACAACGGATGGATACTGTGGCAGGTGATCAGTAGTACTGCAACCATAGAAGAATTATTCCAGGCTGTAATATGCAAGCAGATAAATCAAGTGCTAAGAATACTTGACCGAGGCAATCATGTACGAAAAGAAGAGGCCTCTGATGAATTTTTGAAAGGGGAGAATTAATGCAAAAGCTTTACAGAAAGAGAGGAAAAAGACAAGAAATAAATCAGGAAGAAAGTACCAAGAAAGGAAGATTTTCAGTTGCTCTGGGTACAGACACTATATCTCATATAGTTATGTATAATATGTTCGTTAAAGTCAAATTAGAGCGTACCAGAGATATGGAATATTAATTACGAAGAAAATTGATGTGCTCAGTTCACTAATAAACTAACTTTAAAGTGATTACAGTTTTAAGGTAGTAAACTGTGCCATCGTTACTAAATAACATGTTTGATAATGTCCAGAATAGTTTGAGCATGTTTGGTCCAATAGTTTCTTCGGTCAGTATTTCTGCAAACTAAATTTGGTACACACAAATGTTATAACTGTATTTGAAAATTAAACAAGAAAATTACAAAGACTTTCAGTCAAATGTGTGCTAATCATTGTTCAAATACTTATGACTTTTGGTATTGAATATTTTTTAGTAGGTCTGTCAAATGTCATCAATATTTTCCATCAACATATGAGAAATACAGTAAGTGGTGTGCAAACCTCAAGATGCATGTTTTTTCACTGGCATCCTCAAACCAACATCACTCATTGAGTAACCTCTCAAGAGGTAGAGTATACTGGAGAGTACGCTACCTTCCAGACATTTTGTTTGACAATATTGCCAACTGCAAACAACTGTTTACATTTAATAATTATTCCCTTCATAAAATATAAACTAGTGTTTACTTGATTGTTCAAATGAAAGTTACGTTGAACTGCACATAGAATAGAAATATTGACTTCCTTTGTCTATTTCTATGTGATTACAATGCTTTCCTTATCTTCCCTTTCCTTTTGTATCTTACCAGTGAGAGGCAGCTAATTGTTCTTTTGCTTCCTTTCGTTATGGTGATACAGTCTCACTTGGCAACAAGTCCTTTAAATAAACAAACATGCATTTCCCCAAGAAATTGTATTTTTGATCAGTGACGTAAGCATGGCTTTGGAGGTAGTTCCAAGGACTTCTTAATTGATGTTGTTGTTTTTTTCTTGGGTAGCGCTGATGTAGCATTATGTATTGGCTGTGTTGAAGAGATTTTTCATAAACTTTGCAGTTCTATTGATTATTTTCCCTATGAGCATAGACAATAATAAAGATAAAACTGGTTAAAGGGAAGAATAATCAACTTCTGGTGAAATGATTTGACTTCATATTTTAACATAGAATTTGTTACAACTTTAGCAGTGTGAGGAAGTCATTTTAATGGTAAAAAACCCCACAAGAAACGAAGAAAGCAACCTGCCATACCTCAGCAGTGCTGTTTGAGGGTTTGTGTATGTTATCTATTGTGTTACCAACAGTGGCGTAGGAAAGTACTTTTGAGTGAGGGGGCTGAAGACTGATGGCCGGCCTGGGGGAGGGGTCTTTTTTTGGAATTTTTTGCATTTCCAGGTGGCCTCAGATGCAATTTGGTGCAATATAGCAAACTTCAACACCCACTCCATTTTGTAAATAATTTTGCATTTTCACCTGGCCTTAGATGCAATTTGGTGCTCCAAATGAGATTTTTTTCTCATTTGGAAATGAAAAAGGGGTTTTCTGACTTGCGGAGCGGGGGGCGGAATGATACTTCCGCCCCACCATATTTTTCACTGGGGGGGCTGGTGCCCCCCCAGCCCCACCGGTTCCTACGCCCTTGGTTACCAATCTAGGACACTATGAATTGGTGGGCTTATGTCTTAAAACTATGTTCTGCATACTGTAAGTTACAGTAACCCTTTGGTTTAAAGTACTCTTGTACATGAATTGAAGAATTTGTGTAAATGTTCCCAATATAACAAAAATTAAGGATAGCTTCATTACAGGTTCACAGTAGCTCTGTTAAATGTGCAAATTTAGAACTCTTATTCCTTGCTAAATGCAAAAGGAATCTATTCAATCATGATGTTATGTGTATATGACACCCCCTGTGAAACAAGAAGATAAAAGTGCAGCTTAGTTAAGTCATATTTGGTATAAAGATTCCACTTAATGAGTACAGAACCCTATTGAAATTGTTGGATATCAATGGTGGTATGAGTTCAAAGGTCAATGTCCGGAAACCTTGTAAACAGATGACTCAGGAAATGCTGCTTGGGTTAAACTTCATACCTGGTACTTAGATGTTAGTCGATGAGTACAAGGAACATATTGGTGGAGGTTTAATGTCATTTGAGGTCATATTAGGCAACAACAAAAACAGTGTTTCCTCGATGGATATTTCAATACTAAAGCTTGGATGAGTTCTATACTCCCTATGTACCTTCATCTTAGTGAGTACAAGAATACTATTGTCTTTGGCCTGTTTTCCAGATCAAAGGTCATTTGAGGTAAATAGAGAGGTCAAAGTGTGAAAACTTTGTAAAACAATACATTCAAAAATAAAGCTTGGACAAACTTCAAATCTTGAATATAGATCCACCTTTAATAGTAACTACATGTCTGCATATTGTACAGGTCAATGGTCATTTGAGGTCAAGAGGAGAAAGGCTAAAACTTGGTAAGCACAATTACTCCAATAGTGAAGCTTCGATGAACTTTGTACTTGGTTGGTAGTCCCAGTATAACAACAAAAATCGTACTTCATGTTTTGGATTATTTGAGGTCACAGGAGGTCAAAGTATGAAAATCTTAACACAATAACTCTAAAAGATGCTCGGATGAACTTCATTTGTTGTATGTAGATCCACCCAAAATATTATTTGCAAATTAGGTAGAAAATCATTTGAGGTCAACAGGTGTGAAAGTCTGAAAAGCTTACAAACACAATAACTTCAGAAATAAAGCCTGCATTACCTTTTGCAATGTATGTAGATCCATCATAGTAAGTATAAGGAACCTTATCCATATTGTGGAGGTCTTCGGTCAGTTGAGATCAACATTCAAAGTCTGGAAATTACAAACATAATAACTTCAAAAGTATAGCTTGCATGAACATTTTCCAATGTATTTAAATCCCCCTTCATGAATACAATAAGCTTCTTGTTTCATAAATAGGTCAAAGGACATATGAGGTCAACAACTCAACATCCCAATACCACCAAAAAGTAGGGCTATACCTTAGTGTGAAGAACTAGGAACCTAGTGCAGTTTATGTAGTTCAAAGATTAAAAGTCAAACTCTTAAATAACTCCTAAGTTGAAGCTTGAATGACCACCATGTGTTGACTGTAGATCAACCTTGATGAACAAGAACTATTGTTTTGCCAGTAGTTCAAAGGTCAGTTGAGGTCAAAAGATGTCAAAGTCTGAAGACCTTGTCGACAATTACTCCAAATGTCATGTTGGGTGAACTTCATATCTTGAGTGTAGATCCACCCAAGTAAGTGCAAGTAATAGACTGCCCTTTGAGCAGGTCAAAGGTCACTTAATAGTGGTCAGCTGGTATTGGATAGTGGGACTATACTTGGGAAGCAAAAATATGCATCACTTGATGCTAACAATCGAGAGCAAGTGTTGTCACAAAATTATGAATATTATACATACGGATGTTCTAGATGAATCCCAAAAATTGCTTGCATACCTGCTTGCTGTATGATTTAAAAAGAGTGATAATTTCGTTTTATCTGGCAGAATTTGTGCCAGTATATAGTCCCCTTTACACTAAATTAGCCATATAGCAAAAATTCTATGGGACAGCTTCATATAAATCATAACATTTCGTCAGTAGTGCATTGGAGTTGGATTATTAAATCTATACACAATTTTACAGAAATACGTATACCTTGTGATTTGATGGCAGGCAGATGATTTATCCTTGAATTTATCATTATTCAGAAACGTCGGAATGGCCAACCAATATCACTGTTCTATCAATATGCTAGATGTATGGAGTTTCTCTGGCAGTTCCACTGCAGTCGTAACTTGTAACCTAATGGTCATGTTTATTTTACAGCAGTAACTTCTTAGTGAAATTCATAGTATCATAAGCAAGAAATGTTCACTTACAGTGAAAATTTAAGGGATCATAACGTTATTATTTTGAATAACAATTTGGGATAAAAATCAAATACCAAACATCTTGCGCACGGCCAACTCTTGCATGAACAGGTTGTGGACGTAAAATCTTATTTTCCATTTCCCTACTGTTGTTCTGTACACTTACAGTCTTATATCAGTATAGTAGTTGTTTTCTAGCCTTCTACAGAGCTGTCGCTATGTCTAGACAGCTTATAGCTTCGCCCTCTGTTTGCATATAATTAAATTTTTTAAGCCTGCCATTGGTCATTCATTTTTCCCAGCGAATCAAATACTGCTGTAAGTTTGACCTAAGTGACCTGATGAATATTCATCAATGTCCGGGCTTACTGAACTGCCTAAGAGCAGAGCCTGAGTTTGCAACAGGAATTTAACCAAGTTTTGTGCAATCTTTACATTTTCTACCTTGCCTTCATTCCTTTTAATGCAAACAAGGTGCTTTCAAGCCTATATGGATGTAACATTCAAGTCGGTAAGTGTATCTATTTAGGTTAAAATGTGGAGTGAACGGTTAGATGTTTTGAAGCCGTATTGATGTTTGACAAGCTGTGCCGTCGTTTACTAGTTTAGTACTCTCACTGCATTGCTTAATAATAATACATAGGCCTATATTGGCACTACGTGCGTAGGTTGTATGTTTGCGAACGCGATGATATCCCCACTTAACCAACCCAAGTTAGGGTTGTTCTGTTTGCACCAAAATAACGACTCTTTATTCCACAAATGATAGCCAAACACTTACCATCCTTTGTCAAAATAGGTGATTTAACATTTGATTCTCACGTTATTTTGATTCCAACGAATTACAACGTCTTTTGAATGATAGGCCTAACCTGTTACTAGTCGGTGACATGAAATTGGTCAGTGACTAGGCTACTCCGTTAGGCGTATCCTAGGAAGGCCTAACACTATCTTACGTTAGGCAATTAGTTAGGCTGAGACTAGCTTAAGAATGGTCAAGTGTTCATGTCTAGGCTAACATGGGATTGCGAGCGGATGAGCTTGTTTGGTTTTCGTGCCCAGGCATAATTTTGGTTGATTTTTCTTTAAAACTGCCTTGAATTTAGGTAAACAAATATTTGAGGCCTAGCCTGCCCCTCAGTTGTATGTTACAGTTAATGTTAAGTGAGGCCTTTGCAGTGGGATGAGGATTCAGTCTGAATAAAGATGGCCAGTAACCTAGACTGTATAGGGGAATGAATGTGTAGCCCCTAACTAGGCCTATGTCAGGCTACAGTTGGCTACGGCAATATTTTTATTGCAAACCAGGCGATTCTAGCCTAGTTGTATGTAACTTAACTTTCAATGACTGAATGAGGCCTAGGCCTAAATATGTTGAATTCGTACTGTGATCCGACAGGCTGTGCCCTCCCACTTGTAAACTTTTGAGAACGTGATTATTATCAACTGAATTAGCCCATATTTGGTGTGCCTTAACCATTGCTGTGATAGAAACATCCCTGTCATATTATGATTGAAAAGATTTATAAAGCTCCGACTATACAAAGGAGTGATAAAAGGCACTGTACAAAGTCAAGTAAGACAAATCAGAACAGAAGGATGGAAACCAAAACATAAATCAACCAATAAGAAAAACAAGTGTAAGAACAAGTAAAATGCAAAAATTTAATACTACCCAAAATGTTTTCAAATTCTTCTTAAAAATGAAAAAGTCACTACTGCAAATTTCAACTGGCAAACTATTTTAGGAGCAGAAAGGCAAGCAGCACTCACCTAATTTAGAGTGCACCCTTGAAACAGAGATCAGAACATTTAGCTGATTGAGTGCAATAACCACTGGTCCTAGAGGACAGCAAATCCTTAAGATAGCAAGGTCCAATGTAATTGAGCATATTAAAGGCAAGCATAAGAATCTTTAACTGTATTCAGTAAGTGATAGGCAACCAGTGAACCTGTCAGAAGAGAGGAGTAACATGCTTGCTAGATGGTACATCAAATAGGACTTAAACAGCAATATTTTGTACATGTTGTAGCGTATTGATAAGATAATTAGGTAAACCACTGTATAAACAATTCGCATAGTAGAGGTGACTAATAACAAGACTGAAAACTGAGATCCTATATAGTTGACAATCGGCATCGGCAAAATCCATTGCGTTACCGATTATGCGGAACCGATTATTGCGTACCACATAAAGGATGATGAAACCAAGGCGCCAAATATTCCTAAAAATGTTTTGGGATAGTCCTCAATAGTTCTACTGCATTACAGTATTTTGTGATGAGGCAAACACACTTGCGCATATTTTTGCGAAAAACCAGAAGCAACTTCTCCCCCCTGACCGCATGTACCATACATGGTAAAATAACCCCTCTGCAGTAACTGAACTTGTTAACCGCAACCGACTAAGCAAGTCTGATTTCCAGCGAAACGCGGACAAAGTCGATGGGACTTTAGTGTGTGATTTCTCCCACATGTAGTTAAGTCAATGGAGAAGCGCCATTGACTTACTGTGTATAATTGTTTGCAACAAGGTTCGATCAGAAGGGTTCCCTTGTAGATGGTAATCATTGAAAACTTGAAGCAAACGTTGGGGATTGTTTATTTTTCATATCAGATTATGTATTTCAATATCAGAGTATGAAATTGCAAATGTTTTATTTTCGTACGGTCTCCTTTTCACTTTATTTACGTTGGAATAGCAAAACTTTTTCCACTTATTTACGTTGGAATAGCAAAACTGATAGTGGTTACAATACCAGTTGTAAAAGCTGGCCCTAACTTTTTTTTTTTCATTTCGTTGCCATGACTAATATTTCCCACTTCTGTAGTCTGTATAAAGGAACTCTAGTCTGCACAGTCTGTCACAAGAATCTAATTGGTAATGTGTAATAACCACAAGAGCAGTTTCAGTGCTGTACCCCCCCCCCTCTCCCACCTCCCCAGCCCTATACAAAGATTGGAAGATGGGTAAAAGATTGTGATTTTTCAAATGGTGATTAAATTGCACGACAACGACCATTTCAACCAGCTTAGAAATAAATTGGAGGTTTCTTACTGGCCTGTCGTTACTAAAATTAGGTTCAAGACCAGGTTTCTTGAGCAGAGGTTAAAAGATAGCTTGTTTTCAAGTGCTTGGAAAATCGCCTGAGGCAAGTGAAAGGTTAACAAGTTTTGTTATGACTGGTAGAAGAGTGTCGACTGCATCTTTAAGCCCAATGGGGATAGGTTCACTGTCACAAGTAGTGGAAGCAGATGACATAATTAGCCTGCACTCTTCGGATTCAGTCTTCAGAACAAAGTAGTGAAAGATAATGGGACGGCCATCAAGTTAACAAGTGGAATGCTGAGGCTGTCCAGTTCTGTTCGAATATTATGAGTCTTACTTAAGAAGTTATGAAAGCCATTCACAAACTCTGACATTGGAGTTGTATCAGGATACACTACAGTACCGCCTCATCCATTTTGACACGCAACGCTGACGGGTTTTCCCAAAACGGACGAGTTGTGGACGAGTGAGAAATACAGCTTAAAAATAGAACGGTCCAACTCGTCCGCAAAGGGGATGATGTGAAAACAATAGGCATGAGTCCCATTGGGATCCGTTTACAGCCGATAAGTGCCTAACTACAGATTTTAAAGGTTATTACGAAACAGGTTAACGAAATGTTGAAGCTAAAACATAATGTGACGAATCAATTTCTTCGCGAATATTAAACAAAGCGAAGATTCGGGACTTTATCGATATAAATATAGTCCACAATTGCTGATAATTTTCTATATTGTCCTGAACATTCAGAGTGGAATATATCTACAATTAAGAAACATGGTAATTCTTTGTCGCAAGAACAGTTGCAGCAAAACAGCCTATCTTTCGTATGAAAAGATGGTTTATTGACAACCAATTTTCCGTCAGTTGAAACCTTCATTGAACATCCATGTTCTCCCTCAGTTGATTTGAGTATACTAAAACAAAACTTTGAACAAAAATGTTTGTTTTTAATGTCCTTTTGCCAACTAAAAAACATTGAGTATTCACAGACTGATTTGCCATGACAGAAGTGTTTGAGCACGGTATTAAACGGCACGAAGATGCTTACCAGCTCCATTCAAATTGACATTATAATAACCAGTCGAAAACGAACATCAAGAAGTAGAGTAAAATCAAAGTATTTAATCATTAAGTATCATTAGGGAGTTTTCGTATTCCCATTTCATGTGTACTTTACTATCTTGCAAATTTCTTCACCCCCATCTCTCACCCTACTACTCGTTGATTATTTGCGACAAATACATGTGCTAACCAAATACTGCACCTGTGCTACTGTATACAGTATGCATATTCCAGACACGTATCCCTACTGCGGGATATCTATGTCATGTCATGATTTCTGCTCATAGGCCTGACACCTGTTAATAGGTGTTACAACCTTGGCAAACTGCAAGGAAAACGTGCAATGTGGAGTTATTCTTTCTGGCGCCATGGGGAAGGGGAAAGTAAGAGAGGAGGAGGGCTGGAGAGAGGAGAGGAGAATGGGATGGTACTTCTGCTTTGTGGATAGTGTGATTTGTTGGTGGGATCAGAGGAACATTTCTTACCCTCCCCAATCCTCTGGCTAAAAAATTGAAAGTTTCCAAATGTACACATATACTCGTGCTTGATTGAGTTACGATAACCGATTCTGATTATGTACCGATAATGCAATAATCGGCCCGATTCCGATTATCGTTTGAATACTAGTTCTAGTGCCATACCGGTCAGAAGATCATTAAACTGCTTGGTATCATTGTCATCTGGCATATGTGAATGTTTACATCGCCAACAATTAACGTTGGGTCCCCTGCTAGTAGACCTTGGCTATAGAAATGTATCAAATTCCTTAAGAAAAATTGAAGTAGTAACAGGGTTGTGAAGGCGGTTGGTAGATGATACACAACTGGACATGATACCTTTGAAGTTAAATCATCCATTCTGAAAACTCAAGTGAGTCCTCTTCACCACCACTAATCATAGCAACTCCCACATTTTCCCAGAATAGCAAGCCATTTCCTCCACCACGACGTTCACTTTGCTGGGGACTATCCATCATATCATACAATACCTGACCAAATCATAGTTAGAGAGCCATGTTTCAATCATACAACATAGATCAGTCTTAATATCGTGCACATTATCAAGATTATCCGCAGTTTGTTGCATACGGAACAAGTATTGATGCGTGTATTGATGCATGGTTTAGGAAAGGTGTGGATCGTGCATGGTCCTTTACAATATTAACATGCCTCAGGTAGGAATGTCCAAACTGTATTCAAGAGAAGTGATGTCTTGTGTGTGTGTCGCCAGATTTCCCTTGGCCAAGCATTGGCTTTATCGGTCATTGTAAATGCCGAACAATAAGCTGGTTTGGGGAGTCAATCGTTTGCATTGGCTTAATGCGGCATCCAGAATGAACCCTGCGATGTGTTTTACTGATCCCATAGTTTAAAACTTAAATCTCCTCAACCGAACAATAGAGTCACTCAACCATTTTTGAAATAGAAGTAGTATGAGTGAGAAGTAGAAGAGTTGATGAGTGAGAAGTTGGCTTCTTGTATACAGCATGGTAGGCCCAATTGAAAGCTAGGCTGAATCTCTTTTACTTTGTTGTTTGATGTACCACTTTATTGCTTTTACCCTAGTAATTGACAGATATTTCAATATCCTGTTTAAATATTTTATTTAGTCATGATTTCTTTTTCAATTCTCTTTGCAGATTCATAATGGGCAAGCTCAGCACATAATTGCTGTGGTGCATCATTCTTGAAGAGCAATCCTATCTATGATCAAGGTTCGTTTCTTCCACTCTGTGTTTAAAGCAAGTTTATGAAAGATGCTTAAATTTTTAGTAACTCAATTGGTTGAACACACTGACATGGTCCTTTCCCAATTACACAAATGTTTTATACAGTGCATTGTTATCAAAGTAAGGCAGTGTGTAGTACTAGCAGTGTGTATTGGGTCTTTGGGCACTTGGTTACAATAATACTGCAAAATAAATATTTTTGTAAACCACCTAAGGGAATGCAAGACACCTATAATTTGTCTTAGAGGTGAACAGATATTTCAACTTATTTGAGGTCACCAGAGGTCAAAGTGTGAAAGCTTCTTGATCCTGATAACTTAAAATGTAAGCTTGGATGAAATGCAAACGTGGTCTGTCGATCTGCCTCTTTAAGTATGAGGAACCTGATGTGTTTTTTAAAGACATATCAAAGGTCAGTTGTGTTCACCAGAGGTCAAATTTTGAAAACCTTTTGAGCACAATTACTCCAAAAGAAAAGCTAGATGAAATTAATAAACCTAAGTTTAGAGATTCACTATCTGATTACCCAGGATTCTTTTGTTATCTAGGGAGGTCACATGTGGTTTGTTACAAAAAGTTGGAACTCTTGTGGAGTGTTTCATTAAATGTTCTCATATGAAACATGACAAAAATCTAGCTGTCTGGCTTTGAAAAAATCATACTTGCACCCTTGTTGCATGATGGATGTTCTGTGCATAAAGAAGATTATAAAGGGCCCCCTTTCCCCCTCGGAAAATGCTGTATTCCAGAAAACTTTTATTTCATCCCTGATTGTGGGAAACTGGTGAAGGATATATACATTACCTGAAAAATCCATCTTTTCACCATATTGCACCATGAATGCTAAAAAAAATTCCAAAGGTTTGCAAATTGAACCATCACTTTAGTGGGACTAAGAATTTGTTAGATACCTGGACTAAACATGCATATTTGTTCATGATGAAAGTTTTTAATTTTGGTCTGTTGGTTAATTTGTGATATTTACTTTAACAACATATCATCAAGAACTGTGAAGCTACAGAGAAAATGCTGGAACACACTCTTTAAAGGATACTGTAAAGCTTAAGAACAATGGCACAACATGTCATCAAAGGATTCCCCTCTAGCACCTTCCTTTAATGGTAAGGTACTCAATTGTTGGGGAAGTTTGACGCACTTGCCTAATAAACTTCCATTGTTTATTTCTAATCCATCAGATTAATAGCTCTCAACTGGTGGGGAAAACAATATATGAAAGGTAAGCAAGTGATTTAGGTTCTTAGGTAACTTGTAATCATCGAAAGCTCACACTAATCTTTTGCAGACCTTTAAAAACTATATATTTCAAATAATCAGGTGATATGTCATGTAGTTCCTAAAAATGCATTGTAAACAAACGTTCGGTGGTTCTGTAGTGCAGTGCTCATGATGGCAATGTGTCCGGCTGTTTGGCTTGTCCAATTAAAGCTCATTGATCATCAATCTCATGATGTACTTGGCCTAGACTACTGTTACATTACTGTGACAGAAGCAAAGCAACCTAAGTAGCCATGACAACGACAGCCTTGCCAATATTAAATTGAATTCAAAAGACAAAATAGATAGTCATTGTGTTAACATTTGATCAAACGTTTTACTTTGCTTAAATTGAGTGTTGCCTACAAAGATCATTTTCTGAGATGCTTAAGTTAGCCTCAGTTAGAATCGTTGTGTTGTCTTTGAATTTTCATAAGCATGGTAGGTTACTAGTAGACTAATACAGAGTTACAGTGTAGCTTTTTGGTTCCTTGCTTTAGCAAAAGGAACCTATGTAGTCAGGTTGGCGTGTGTGTGTATGTGTGTGTGTATGTGTGTGTGTGTGTATGTGTGTGTGTGTGTGTGTGTGTGCGTCTGTGACACTTGCTTGGGTACGCTCTATCTCAATAAGGGAATGTTGGATTGAGGCCAAACTTGGACTGTAGATCCGCCATATGGAGAAGGTGTGCCCTATTGTTTTTGGTGCCCACAAATGTCACCAAAGGTCAGTTATTGTCCAAAAACCGAAAACATGAAAACTGCAATAACTCCCAGTGCCAATGTGTGACAAGATTGATATTTTGGGACAAGTTGTAAACTGGTTAGGGAAACATTTTGAAACTTAACATGCATGTGATCCGAGGTCACCCAAGGTCAATTAATGTTAAAAAACCAGTATTTTTGCGATAACTTGAGATCGAATTG
>JAIPMN010000280.1:93418-134920 GCA_020650975.1 Apostichopus californicus | reverse complement strand
CATGTATATACATATACATATTTATATCGAATGGCAAGTTTTTTTCAACGATGCTGTTGCTTCGAGCAGGCCAGTAACTCATCAAGCAAAAATTTGAACACAAAGGTCTGTTTTGAATTAGATACAGATGTATAGATGAATTAAGGTTTGTTTGATCATAGAAATGCTAAGCAGCCATTTGGGTGTCAGAGTAAATAGACAGACCTGCTTGTTTGGCATGTTCTTTCCTGCTGTCGTAAATTTGCACTTTATTTAAGTAATAAGGGTTGACTTGATTACTTACAAAAAATTATAACAAAAAACTTGTTATAAGGTATTTTTTCTAGGTGACAATAACCTCGGGCCAAGCCAGTCTCTTTTTTGAAAGTAGGCTCAGTCATAGATTTTCCACATCCAGGGAGGTAGAGACTAAAGACAAACAGACATACAGACATATTGTAAACAGACCTATTCATACCCTGGATGGTGTTCAATAGAGCCTTACAGCTTGTTGACTGGTATAACATAACAAGAGCTGAATGGAGAGAGATCTAAAGTATTTCTATACCAGCCAAGTTTCAAGTGTATTTCAACTACAGAATAATATGGGTGTTTATTTGGGTGTTTTTGAGGGACATATCAGTTCGACATATTTGGCTGTTTTTGGGTAATATATTTAGTCGTATTCGAGTTGCTATATATTGGTTGGATATTTGTGCCTGAAAGCAGGCAAGTACTCAAAGCAGGTAACATAGGGTCATTGTGCATCACTAGACATTACCAAAGGCCAAGTGTGTGCCTCAAGAGTGATGATGCTTGGATTTCGTAGAAGTAAGATTTGAAACAAGTCTCGCTTTGTAACAGAATTATGACTGGTCAGATGTGGTGTGTTATTTTTTTACTGGCAATGCATCTTTCTGTCTGCCAGAAAACATATGGATACAAAGATATTAAAGCTAGGTGGTGGTGAACCCTCCATTTTAGTAGGACAAGTTCCTGTAATGAAAGGAAGGCATTCCATTTTTGTCCTTGATGAAAGTGTCCCTTGAGGTCAATTAACCCTCTGTGTAAAAGAATCAGTATCCTGGGAAGTATGCTAATTAAAACTTGGTATGTGAATCCTTGGGCATCATTGAAACATTGAAAGATTTAAACAACTTGTAATACAAGTAAATCCTAATGTGCAAAATAGCTGACCCTCATTAATTGTTATGTAAAACTTCTCACTCCCCCTTCTCACTCCCCCCTTTCCATCATCTTTACCCTCCCTTCCCCTCTCCGTTAAGAACAAGAAGCCTGTTGTGTTTGTGTTCGAGGATCACAATTGGGTGAACACTTTTTTTCACCTAAGCATGGCTAGATTCTTGCAACCAAACACTCTGCCAGTGGCTTGCTCTGGTAAGTATAAGATGGGTTGATAACATATAGCAAACTAACTGAAAGAATGTTCATCTTCAATAGACGACACGTTGGCTCCCTTTTTTTGGTGGGATTTTTGTACCTCATTATGTAATATTTAGGAGTGAAAGCCTCTCCGTCTCAATACAGCAGGCGTCTCTCCCCTCTCCATGGCAGTATCGTCCACGTTTGGTTCATTTCTCATCCTTGTTTTGTTTCAGTTACGCTGCCTGTTGCGACTTCCTCCAGCAAAACAACCTTTTGTCAATAATCCGAGCACACGAAGCCCAGGATGCGGGGTAAGTCGCAGTTAAATGGATGGGTCCAATCTTTTTCAATTGTTTTTCTTTAATTTAAGGAATTGATGATGTGACAATTCTTCATCTTCTCTCACATTAACGTCCGATCGAAAAATATTTATGAAACTTGCAGATGGGAGCAAAAGGTTTTTTGTGTTCTCGTCTGCACTTGGTTCTGGGACTGGTTTTATTGCTTTCAAGTTTTTGTGTGGCGATCTTTACTTGAATATTGTAAAAGTGCTTCCAAGCAACGCTAAAGGCATTATGCACACAAAGTGTGAAGCCTTGCAATCTTGCAATTATGTAGAATAAAGTTCCATGTTGCGACATTAATTCAGAAGGCCAGTAGGCAACTTACGATAACCTAATTATGCAGTAAAGTTTTTATATTGTTCCGTACTGGCAAGTTTTGCCATGACTCAGTGATGTTTGGGGGTCGGGGACTGTTTGATTAATTCCAGCCTGCAAACTGAACTACATACAGTATGTTTACTGCACCTGCAATGCCAAAATAAAAATAAACTGGAAATGCATTATTGAAACAATGGGAAGTATTGCACAAAACATTTCAAGGTTTTCCTGTGTTTTTTTCCCTGTTGACTTGGCAAATTTTGGCCGTTTTTTAATCGATTTCTTATAACAAATATGATATTTTGGAGAAGAAATGGAAATGAATGTTTTCATTTTTGAAGGTTGGAAACGGATTGCGGGATCAGGTACTCAACAAATGCACAATGAATAGTTAATGGCTCCTTTGATACTTTCTAGAAAGATAGCAACATTTTTACTTTATTGATTACTTCAGATGTTGCAATATCATATATAAGTAGGACATGTAACTGACCTGTCACTTGAAAGTCACCAAGGGATGAACAATTGCGCACACCCTACCGCCACAATGCCAATGCAGTGAGATGCACAACTATTTTTATTGCTTTGTCACTAAGACTAATTTACTTAAATCATACCTCAAAAATTCCGCTGATTTGAAGCCGACGTAACTTTCTGCAAACGATGAAACTGCAACACTTCAGGAGGATTTGACCCTTGATCTCCTCTCCCAAACAGGGGCCCTTGGACCCCCCACGCCAACATGACTTCACATTCTGCACTGACAGCTCTGGCGCCAGCTTGTATTTCCTGCATTCTGTGCTCCCTCTAATTTCCCTGTAACCCCCCCCCCCCTTTCCCTCCTACTTCCAAAAGTCTGGCGACATCACTGATCTATGAGAGTATATTGTGGGTTGCGGTTTTTTACAGTTCGACTTAGGATTCACCACTCAAATCTTGGTAGTACAAGTGCAGTAGACTTTGCCAAATTCATGCATACAGTGTTGTTACATCATGCTTTCTATCCCTCTTGTTGATGGCAATGTTAATATCAGCTTTCAAGGCAGTTGGGGGAGAAGATGTCCTCCTGCAAGCATTGTGTCTTGTTTTTTATGTTACTAAGAAAAGGTTGTGATCCCTCCTCCTCCTCCTCCTCCTCCTCCTCCTCCTCCTCCTCCATCATTTAGATGTAGTATGCAGCTGTTAATTCCTATCTGATTGGGAAGTTCCATCAGGGCTTGATACCTTTAATGGAGCATGTTAGTTATGGGCTTCCTTCAGTGTGGTGAAGATGTGTATGAATAATTCATTCCCCTTTGTAACCGTAAAATCAATAAGCTTGCCACTATCAACTTAGGAGGTGACTCTATGATAAGTGAAACTCCCTGATATAGTCTCTAAAACAGAAGAAAAAAAAAACCTTCACAGAATAGCAATAGTTCACCACCTCTGCTTGTGCATCAACTGTGAGCATGTACTAGTACTACAATTTTAAGTCTGTTCTAAGACTTGGGGAAAAAGACAAAACGTTAAGGATTGTTAGGAATTATCTCTGAGAGTAAGTCTGGTTTATGAAGGAAATTTGGAGCAAGGTGTTAGCTGCTGCCGTCAGATTATTCAGAGGCGGAATATATCTATAGCTGAAAAGGTTACGCTCATATTGTATCGCACACATATCTCCCTTGGAAGAGGATGGTATGAGGTTACCATGGAAACTTAGTAAATTAAGAGGTAATTAATAACTTTCACCTGTCATTTGAAAATCAACCTTCCATGTCAAAGACATTACTGATTTTGCCAGGGGGATGCAGATGTCCTTAAAACGTCCTTGAAGAAAAAAGGCAGTTTCATCCACTGTCTGTGCAATTTAAAGGGATATTCAGGTGTCAGCCAATGTGACACTCAATTATTATATGAAAGAAATATTCCACATTTTGTAAGTTGAAAAGCTCATCTCAATATCTTGTCCCTATACTCAAGACATGGTTGCATGAATGTAACCTATTCTGTGACGTTATAACCGGACAAAACTTGTTAAAAAGCGTTCTTTTCCTCTTCTAATCCTCTTGTCGATTTAGTCCTTGAGACGTAGAGTCATTGGGGGAAAGTTTACTCAGCTGTCAAGGTTCTCTTTATTCACAAATTTAATCAAACTGCAAATTTTTGTAGGAACATTATTCTCCTGTGTTTATAACTGAGTTAAATATTATAAAGAAGAAGAAAGAAGGAAAAGAGAAAACAAAATATTTTTCAACTGAATTGCCATGGCGATGACATTCACACTCTGTTGTTGCCAACTTCATTCATAAAATACAATTTCAATTCTTCACCATACCAAAAAAAAGCTATGAGGATGTTGTTTTCACTGTAGAAAGATGCAGTAAAATTTCCAGCATTTTTATTATGCAATCAATTTCAGCCACCGGATATTTTTTTTTATAGTTTCAGAAGAAATTTATGGACAGAGTCATGTTGGTCAAACGACCTAGACTAGGGCAAAGGAAAGAAATTGATTGCATTTACATTCACCTTATAAAGGCCTAGCTTTAAAATCCTATTTACTTTCTTTTTTTGAGCAATTTTAAAAATTTGGCAAGGTTAAACTCTGTACCATATTTTGCCAATAAAAAGTTGGAACTCACATTTGTTATTGTCGAAAGAAGAAGGAAAGAAAAAGAGAGAGAGAAAAATATGAGTGCTGGTAATGTTTGTATAGCTATTCTAGTTTTCAATATATTCAGTGTAAACATCGATGATGTAGGAGACTCCTTAGTTGCATTCCTGAATGTTATTGACTGTAAAATGCATTGCTTTCTAAATTCTAATAACTCAACCAGAATTAGTTCTTTGAACTTCATATCAAAACTATGCACCCTTGAATGACATTCCACACTGTTCACTGTTAGACAAATCTGTAATGCATTATGAACACGTTCAGGCCATAAAAATCTTGTTTCATGTTGAGTTTTTGTGTTGCATCTGAGGAACTATAAACCAAGTAATATGTGTCTTTAGACTAAGTAGTCCAGTCACTTTTACCAGTGTGTTTAGACTAAGTAGTCCAGTCTCTTTAAATTGATGTGTCTCAGATCTTAAAGCAGCATTTTGCGTTTGGTTGCCGTTTTCTACCTTTTTGATATCTTCAAGTTTTTGACATATATATGTCAATCACAAAATAGCAAACTAAGGTATTAGCCAAGGTTTTTCTCTGCCAACAGTGTCAATTGGTGAGTAATTAAGCACTTCTACAGATAATGAGTAAATTTTCTTCTGACAAATTTCCTACAGTTCCCCCGAACCCGCTAGTTTGAATTTAACCAATCAGTAAATAGCTAACAAGTTTAGTTATGAGCCATTGCAAAACATAGATACAAAAATTTACGTTAGTACCACACACTGCCATAGACAATGTATACAAATAAACCATGGTGTTATATCAGTGACGTTCAGAGTTTAAACGTAGGGGTGGGGTTTATTGCGCTCCTAACAGAAAATATCTTTCGAGAGCAAAACAATGTGAAAGTTGTAAATTTTTCAATATTTATGCACCATTTGAAGTAACATTTGAATAGAAAGCTAGTTATGTATATGTCGTTATGGCATCGTGGAGTCGGTGAAGTTGAGAAAATCATACGAAAAGGATGCAAAAAGCTGCTTTAAGCTGTGACATTTCTCCGAAATTCAAAGTGGTGTATTATATCATTTGAATCTTAACTGATGCAGCAGTGCTTTTTAACAATCTAAAATATATTGATATATTAATTTTCTTCCTCAAGTTTTTATCCTAAGTGAAAGCACACACATGTAATTCAATGGCAGAAATAAACAAACACATAGTAAGTAGGCCGGAGTGACGTAAAAATTTAATATATCCTTACAGTTTATTTAAAATTTTGAAGACTTTTCATCGGTTTTTGGCATTTGATTTAAGTATTGATGTGACAAAAAGCCTCTGGGCTTACACATTTATAAACTTGAATGGTAGACAGGTGAAAGCAAAATCGTTCTATAAAGATCACCCTTTAGAAGGAACTGTGTTACTACAGCAGAGAAACAGAATGTTATGCACTTTAATTGGGAGTGAGGGGGGGGGGGAAGGGAGGGGGGTGTTTCTTAGCTACCTTTCTTTTGGTGTTGGAGTGGGGTGGCGGGGGGGGGGTAGGAAAGATTTATATAGTAAATGTTTACATTGTGCAAATATTAAAGTAACTTCTTCTTTCATAATGTAAATGTTAGGGCTCTTATTCGCCTCAGAAATTGAGATCCATTTAACAATTTTTCGAGGTTGCTATCCCCTGTCTTGGTAGATTTATGGTACATTAAGTATATAAATAATCATAGCCCTGTATTTTACATACGCCCAATTTACAACTCCCTCGATGTTCTAAGTGGAGACCGAAGAACCGACTTTTTGAAAGTTGCATAAAGTAGCTCTGACTCGTTCGACTGACTTTCTAACTGTAAGAATGGAGCAATTTGAGTAGGCTTTGCTTAACAGGAGAATCAGAGCAGAAGGTGTTGTGGCCGTTGTCTTGATTTTATCCTCGTAGAGGAGAAGAGTTATGTGGAGTTCTAGGAGCAGCCCATTACCCTGTAAGTGTGAATGAAGTGGGCTGTCGTCAAGTAGACAGAATTCGAATGACTCTAAAGTACCTGCTGTCGCAACTCTGATAGGCCATTCCTCCGTAGGACGACGGATGCATTCGGACGTTGAGATGCGCTGCTTTGGGACTCAGGTGCATGGATGGCGGGAACTCTGCTGCCAGGAGATTGGAATTGAAGTAAAAAAGAGAAAAGACTGCCAAACTGCATTTACGTGAATATTAGTTTAGGTGACAAAAGTAAAAGGAGTATAAAAAAAACCCGTTCTTGTATTCAAAGCTGCTGTTGAATTCCTTGAGGGGATTTTGAAGTGGCAATACTCTTGCAGCAAGCCAATGTTACTTGTTGCTATGGGATTTCTTGTTTGAATATTCAAACATACATTTAACAAGGTCAGTGTGTATTAAAATGATGTCATTAAACCTAACACAAAAAAGAAAGAAAGTTTTGCTTCATACATTTATTGAAGCAAAAGATGGCAGGGAAATAAATTTAGAAAACTTTTAATCAGTAATATACAATGCTGGAGGCGACCGATTTTAATACCTAGTTTGCAAAACAATTTATCAGGTCGTCGGTAAAACATACATTATAACATAAAAAATTGTGAAATTAATGTCAACACGAGCCTCTTGAAGGTAATTTTCAACACACCGTCCGTAGAACTAGTGCCCAGTCATGCATACTTTGAATATATTTGGGGCTGAAGCTGTTATTATCATAGTTACTGAGGATAACGTACAGCTAGAACTCCACATGGGACGAGACTAATTTCTCTTTGGAGTTCGTGCATGACTGTTGTGTTACAAGTTATTTCATGGACTCTTGTGCAGAAATGCAAATATTGTAATTAAATGCAACCAGCTGTGCCTGGTCAAATTTTTGTTACCAAACCAACTCAAAATTAAGATTGTTACTGACCATGCTAAGATGCATGCATGCCCTAGATTTTCTCTCCAGTAGATGGTGGTACATTTGTCGCAACACAGTCTGACTGTGAAAGTTGCTTGAAGGAGTAGTGTTCGGGTCGAAACCTCAAGTAATACATCCTTGAAGCTGAGGTATTAAAGCAGAATTCTATTGTTACTGCCCAGGCCAGATCATTGCATTGTGTCCTTGGGCAAGGCACTTTATCTCCATTGCCTCTCTTCACCCAGGTGTATAAATGGGGACTTGCGAGGTGACTTGTAAATTATATAGTTGCGTGCGCCGGTTTGTGGCTGCACCCTATGGGAAGTCCCCCAGGGGACACGTGGCTGTGGTGCACTGTGGTGCCCCAGGAGAGATTGTTTGAATTGTGCACACTTTGGTGTGTAGGTGTGACAAGTTACCAATGACCAGGGTTAAGTACAAGCGCATAGAACTTTTGGATTATGCGCTATATAAATAAAGGGGTAATAATAATAATAATATTGCACTTGTGTTTTATTAGCAGCAGTAGTAGTAGCAGTAGTATCAGTAGTAGACAGACTTTCAGTGAGTCCATACTGGTGCTCACCTCCATGAAGAATTTGTACTCTTGCTTGACGTATTTTGGAAATCTAGTACAGATATTCTGGTACCTTGTTTTAATGTTTGATCATATTTGCCCTTAATAATGGCTTACAGTCATGTCTCTATCCTACATTTGAAACAAACATTGCACTTATACAACCCTCTATTTTATTTTTCACAAGCTCTGAAAAAAAGGGAAAAAACCCAGTTTCCAGCGACACCACACTTATGTAGTACTATTGTGTATAATTCAGTGATAGTAGTATGTGTTGGCTGTGAATTGGTTGCCTCTGGGGAAACTGGTTCATAACTGTAGCAGAATTTTCCCATTCTTTCTTTCTTAGCTGGATCGTGATCGAGGTTGCCAACACCGACCCCTGATAGGAAGATATCTAATATTTTGATTTTGATCTTAAATTATTCAAATTCATCCTCCATTGCCTACTTCAAAGTGACAAAAACTATCTGGCTGCTTCATTAGCTGTCCTGAAAATATCCAAAAATTCCATCTCTGAAAATTCAAAAGGCCATCTCTGAAATATCAAAGACCACCATCTCTAAAAGTATCTTAGCTACTGTTGCTCCTCATGCTTGATTTGTTTCATCTGTGTTTGTTTTTGAGATTCCATATTTTGAACCAATATATCATGCATGCATATATTGTACAATTTAAAATATTGTGTAAGATCTTACAGTACCTGACAGTCCGGTGCGTGTGGTCGCTACAATGTGCAGTGGATTGTAAATTTACTTCTTACGAATCGGAAAACAAAACAGAAGGAAACGGGAAGAAAATGTCTGCGTGCATGGCTAGTGATGTGTTGACGACTTCCCAAATGGGTAGTAGGAGACGGTAACAGCTCGTCATGGTGATTCAACATTCTATGGGATCTGTACGGTACTAATAAAGCTCCATTGGGTTGTAAAGTAACCTCCTGACATTCTGATCTAAATATCAACACCAGGTCTTTGTCAATTACAACCATCTTCCTGCTCTCCATTAAAGACGAAAATTTAAAAAACATTTAGTCTAACACAAAAAAATTTGGTGTCCCACAAATGTAATGTAACATTTTTTTTTTTTGTGTATGAGTGTCTGCGTTTTTTTTATTCCTTGTTGAAGGCAGAATTCACTTGCACTACATTAGTCAGATGGTTACAATATGTTTAATTTTGAGCAAATTGTATGACAAAGAATCACAAAGCTGACTGGCTGACTGGCTTTCTGGTTTTCTTAATTTGCAAGCCTTGAAGCTTTTGCTTAATTGGGTCAATCGGGGTGGGATTTTTTTTGGGGGGGGGAGGGTTACTGGAGCAGATTATAATTTGAGGCACTTCACCCTTCCTTTAAGTGGTCAGAACTAAGACCAAACTTTGATGACATTGGAGGATGGTGGAATAATAGTACAGTTAGTGTTGCGGAGAGAGATACCTGTAGATCAGTGTCCTAAACATTTAGACCTTAACTCAGAATGAACGTGTGCTTCCAGATAAATCATCCCCGATAAATGATGTAGTGGGATAACCAAGACCTTGACACTTTTATCGTAGGTCGTAACTTTTTTCGGTAGACGATAATTGCAGTGTCCCTCGATTATTGGACGATATATGCTAGTCTCATTACCTCATTGGAGAATGATTATCATTGCACTTGGTGTTGTCTAGATGAAGCAGGTTTGTGAATTTGATGGTACATTGGATCTTCAGAGATGAAATTATTCATCGTGGTGGTTTGCCTGTGACGGCGATAAGTCACGATGATCGCACACTAAAAATCTATGGTCTAGCTGAGGTAGCCGACCTGTCGTTATAATCATTGCAGGAGATCTGTCAGAGGGGAGTACTTCATACCTCGACCGCAGTGCAAACATATGATACCTGCTGAAGCGTTGAACACCCAAATATCATTTAAATGCAAATTGTGGTTGATCTGCGTTGAATGTTTGCCATTCAGATATATGTAAATGCCTCTGTAGGACTCTGCTTGCTCCCGCTTTTCATGCATCCCAGAGAGTGGATTTGTCGTCTCGTGTGACTGGTTAAATATCTCAAGATTTGACAAAGAATCTGTCTTTATTTAATGGAAAAACCGGGATGACTTCACACACTGACAATCTCAGAGGGGTTCAGCTTTAAGAAGAGGATTTGTCAATATTCATTTCCTTGCCCTATCCTCCTTTAAAAGCCCTTGAAAGATCTCTGCTGCATATAGACATTTGCCTATATGCGTTTATTTGAAGAGAAATTCAAAAACGTGACACGGAAGTTTAGGATGGTCGGGGAAACTTGGCTGTTTCTTGAAGCATTGTTTGGATTGCTTGGGTTTTTTAATTGATAGCTAATTTGGTCTAGAGATCTAATGGTTGTAATTATATCATGGGTTCCTCGGTGGATGTAGCTTCAGGAGTCATTAAAATGTCATTAAAATCTTAAGTGGTTTCCGTGCCAACGACTTTTAGTAGGGTAAGTAGACATACTTACATACATAGTAACATGCGGACAAAGCACAACAATGGAAATTATTATATTTCAGATATAATAATAATAATAATTACAACAGTGGAATTATATTTTATCAAATTCGAAACAAGAAGCAGCTGCTCTAGGCGCTTAACAAAACAAATCAATCGCAATCAAAACAGAACAAGTAATGAGTTGATGAGTTTTCATTTAAAATGATACAAAACTGTTAGCAAACTGCTTATCCATTAAGGGAGCCTGTGTAAGAGGATGTGTAAAAGTTAGCTGGCCTGACGTTTCGATCCTAGCAGGATCTTCTTCAGAGGCTGAATGACAAGTTTACAGTAACAGAAGGGACAAAAACACGCATAGAATACAGACAGGTTAATGAGCAGGGTGAACACAAAAGAGAAAGATGTAAGAGGATTAGTAGACAAGGGATGGAGAGAAGAAAGAAACCAACAGGGGGAAGAGGAGAAAAAGAAAGAAACCAATGGGGCGGGGGGGTGGGGGGGTTTCATTTAGAGTAAACAAAGTTGCTGAAATCTTGCATGATGAATATTAGATTATCACATAAATGAGGATTGCATGTTTGAATGATTTGCAGGGAAATGTTTAAAATAGTTTCATATTTTTTGATGCACATAATTCATCATTTTGTCCTTTGTTTTCTTAATATTTTAGCATTTACTGTACAGTACTTATAGTACATGACAGTAATTCAGGACTCTGGACAAAAAAAAATAAAAAAAATACTGAGCAACCCCATTTAAAATTCAAAGATCTTCCAAACCATTGTCTGTGCTGCAATATAATGTATGTATGGATGTATTTTAGATCCTCCTGCAAGCAGGAACTCGCCAAGAAGCCTCGTTGGCTTATCAAAGCCGCAAGCTGACCGAAGTCAATCTCTTAGATTCATATTTAATGTCCATGATTATGAATTGTAATAGATCTGGAGATAATCAAGAATCACAATGAAAGCACACAGGAAAACTGCTCTCTCCCTCGGATGATGTCTGCGATGAAACCATTTCTGAAACCTTTTCATTTTCTATCATAAAGTGCAAAGCTAGTTTTGTGTCGCAGTACTGAAATCAATTTCTGGTTACAAAAGCTGACTTTTTCGAAGGCTGTCACTATATTGATTCTGAAATGTCACCTTTGGTATTAAAGCCCAAGGATTATAAAGTAACTTGCTTTCCATCCTGTTGACTCTGTTATGGATTTTCTAACACAGAGAAAATCATACAGGTTCAATGTTATTATTAATGTCTTGGCAATATTAGGAATTATCTCAAGTTTCTTTTCCAACCACACTCATCCGGTGTTTTTCCATAAAATTCAATCCAGTCACGTTTACCGTACCACTCTCATCGCGGTTTGGGTTTTTGCGGATTTTTCGACAGAGTATCCTGTGTAAACTGTTTTGAGTGTAAAGTACATTCTGACATGTGAGCTGCACAAATATTAGAAGAAGTAGAGAGACAAGTGAGAAATGAAAAAGTAAAGAATCTCTCTGTAAAGAATATTTGAAGGGAGATGGACAATCCATGGCAATGTCTCATAGCCGTACATGTCCTTCTGTTTTAGCATAGATCTGTTTACAAGTATCACTGAGATGTACCTGTGAACAAAGAAGATGAGGTTATTTACTTTACCCCTCGCTTACCTGTCTCCTACTATACAAACGCACTTTCCTGATCTACCGAGACGCAACTGGTATAATTTTGCACGTGTTATCCCTTCGCTCAAGTCTCAAAATCCATAAGAAATCTGCTTTCAGCGAAAAAGCATCTTGCACTCAGGCCACAGTAATTTGCTTTTACATTATCACTCAAACAGGAAAGAAAGTGTCAAGGGAGAGGGGAAGAAAAAAACATCATAGCTGATTGGTGCCAAACAGCTTTGAAGCAAGTTGTGCAAATAATGAGGTAAAAACATACTAGCTAACAAATTTCATAAAAAAAAATTCATAAATGAGATTTTGTGATATATGTAATGTGTATGAGTCCATCCAGTCCCTTTGTTGTGTTAAGAGTGTCACAATAATGATGGTAATACAAATGCATGCGCTTAAGCTCTGTCATCCTGTCCACCTATAGATGTAGGTTTCTATCTCTTCCTGCTTCCCAGTGATCCCTCTTCCCAGCCTTCTTCTGACCCTTACAGAAAAGACCAGCTTTCAGCATGCTTGCAGTTGAAACGCACATAAGCTTTCGATCTAAGCATGCATGCAAGCTTGCACAAGTTTACCAAAATATGCTTGCGCAAGCAGACCAAATAAGATTGCGCACGCTAGCGTGGCTGGGTGTGATAGATGTCAGAATGCAGCAAGCTTAAATGCAAGCATATCGCAAGCTTGTTTCTCTGTAAGGGCATCCCTCTGTCCGCAAGGCAGACGACCCCTTTTGCCACGATATTCATGATCGCAAGAAAGGATGACAAAGTTGACCTAACCACTATGATAGGTGTGCATTACATATGGTAGGGCACCGCAGAAATATTACTTAAACTTAACAAAAACTTAAGAAAATCTATCAGCCCAGAAGTTTTATACCAAGGTGAAATTGTTTTCAATGTTTACTGCAGCTGGTGCTAAAATATTTACGAAAAGAAATTGAAAACTTGTAGAGGACCAGAAGCATGTTGGATTCATCAGAACAAGATGAGATACATTGGATTGAGGGAGGGAGGGAGGGCTACATCAAATGTGGCAAATTGAAGTTAGTCTGGTTGTCCCTGGGACAGTCATACTGTATCTTACACTTTGGTCATAGTCCGAATAGCAGACTTGGTTGTCCAATAAAATGTACCACAATAACAATGACCAATACGTACACTGGAGAGAGATGTAAACAAGTTGACGTCCACCAGACAACCTACTCAGCTGATGTTGGTTGTCGAGCAAAAATTTGGTAGTCTCGAACACCCGACTACCATTAAAAGTTGCGCTGGGTCGGGTGTGAAAGGGGTACCAAATTGAGTAAACAATGTCAACTACACAGTCAGTTGACTGGCAAGGTACTCTCCTTTCCAATGGCCTCTGTTAGTATATTTTAAATCCTATATTTTGTATCTCTATGTGAGAATGTGACAAAACAATCGTGGAGCAAATAAGCCTTTTTCTCGCCACATTTTCAACAGTTCTGTAGAAATTCAGTCGCCCGCTAGTCGTTTGGAATTCATTTGAACATTTCACTTTTGCTGTTGCAGTATGTTGATGGGATACTTATAATGTGAGACTTGGCCATCAGTGTCACAGTAGAACTACAATTGAGTGAGTTCATGACTTTACTTTGTAAAGGTTACATTTATTGGTTGGTGTGTTTTAATGCTGTCCGCTACTTATTTGCAAGGGTGCCAGCTACCAGCTGACATGTGATATCGTGAGGACTCTTTGTACATGCTGCACCCACGCAGGGAAAACTGTTAATCGAGAAACTTGAAGATACTGTATTTCATATTACTCCCTAGCTGATACGGTACTATACCGATCATATTTACGAAACTCTACTCCCAAGGAAGATGCTTCGTGGTCATGAGACGCCATCTCTGCAAAAAAACAGAACAAAAAAAAAATGCAATCTTGACTTTTTGATGTTCAGGTCCTTCTGGCTAAGATGAGAAATATTAATGCTAAAGCTGATAATATATTCATTATACTTGTCTTATGAATACATATAGGTTTTACTTTCCCTTTTAGTGAATAGCATAGAAGTAATTTGCTTCTTTTAAAGCATAATTGTAAATTTTTTCTCGGTTAGAAACCTAACATCAGACGTTTGGAAAGCCGGTACAGAATAAACTTTCACCATAGTCTATTGAGCTTTCATATGAGTACTACTATCTCTCTCTTCAACCCACATTCATGCTTTCAAGTACCTTTTTGCATTTGGTGAACTCGTTTACCAAATCCTTCGTGGTTTTTTGTTGGGAAGAAAATGCTCAGTGAAATCCATGAAAGGCACAATCCTCTTAGATGTTTTTCACCAAAAAAAAAAAAAAATTAATGAGTTATAAAAGAAAAGAATTTGATGCAATACCCCCAACATGTTTTTCTCCAGGACACATTTATGCGTTAGCTACTGTACATTTTGAAATTTTAGACTTTATCTTCGTTAATTGATTACAAACTTGACAAGTACAGTGGTGATGACCCATATTACCATGGGTTGTGAGGAGATAGATGGACATTTGCTTGTCACTCATTAATGTCAAAAACTGTGATAAGGTTTGGGATTGTTAGAACAAAAGGAAAACTGTCGAAAAATTTCTTGAAGTCATCCGAAACAGCTGCTTTAAGTATTTTAATATAATTCCATTAACCTACAAACTCCTCTTGTATAAAATGTAAATGAACCATGTTCATGAATTATAAAATACATTGATTTCTTCTCAAAAAAATTTAATCCAGATGTTACGTTTAATTCCTCTCAAAAGTCCCATTACTCCTCAAACTAAAAGTGGCTTTCTTTTTCTTTCTTTTTTTTCTCATTGAACTTAAATTGCATGTTAGCACTTTGAAGTATGGCAATTATTCAGTTGACATAAAATTGATGTTCCAGATAAATAAAAATGGAGGGAGAGTAATATATCACCCATTAATGTTCTACATATTTCACATTGCCTCTGTTAAATGCCATACAGATGAATATAAACGTGAAAAACATGACATGTTTTTAACAAAACAAAAAGGAAACTGTTAAGTCTTAGATGATCACTGGCAGAGCAAAGTTTCAAAATATGAAGGGAGGAGGAAATTTAGTTTTCCTTTGAGATTCAAAGCTTTTCCTACAAGTCTATACATTATAACTCTATATATCAAATGTATAGTATGATTGCAGTGTCATGAGTATGAGAACAAGTAGAATTCCATTGTTATGAGTATGAGTACAAGTAGAATTCCTCTTGTTATGAGTATGAGTACAAGTAGAATTCCCATTGTCATGAGTATTAGTAGAATTCCCATTGTTATGAGTATTACTACAAGTAGAATTCCCATTGTTATGAGTATGAGTACAAGTAGAATTCCCATTGTTATGAGTATGAGTACAAGGCTCTAAGCAAACGTACAAGTACTTAATTTACTGCCTCTATCATTCTGTGAAATGTTTGCAACAAAAGTCGTGCTAGTATTTGTGTTTGCCTAGTCCACGAGCCACTCACTGAAATGTTGAGCGTATTGCATATTTTGGCCAATGCTAAAATTCTACTCGCCAATGGAGAGTTGGTGAGCGTTATTGTGGAAGCCTGCTGGTACCTATACTAGCTCCCAATATGTCCCGAGCAAGTAAGAGTACAAATCCACGACTGGAGGACTAGTACAACAATGTGCTCTCTAGTGTGTGTGTGTTTCACAGTGCATGATGATAGCTCGCCTAGCTGTTATAAGAATTATCAGAAATTGTCATCCTTGGGATTTATCTCTACAGAAGAAATTGTGTACAAATTTCTTTCTACCTTATCAACAAACCAAGCTAATAACTGTAAATGATAACATTGTGTTTTAATCCTTGTTTTCACCATGAAAGTATTTGTAACCGTATTTAGGTGGTATTAAATTTCAAACAGGTATTTTTTTTGGGCCTCGGTAGTTTGTGGAATATATCAAAATAACTCTTTCCTACCCTGCACATGATGAAATAATCCTTCCAGTTTACAATAATACTAAAAAAAAGGTGTGTCAAAAAACATAATACTTTAGCTTTTCCAATAAATTTGAAGAAATTCAAGCCGGGTAGAGTTTCTACTGCTTTCATAAACAGGAAAACTGTTGAATGTTTACTATTGTGTGTCTACAACTAATATCAACATCTTAGAATTGTACTGTACCGTTTACAATGTTTCCATGCCAGAAGTACGTATAGGCTTTAAGCTGTATAAGATGAATGAATGCATAGTCAGTAGGTTGTGGTTAGAGTACAAGTGTCCCAATGTTTAGAATGAATGCATATTCAGTAGGTTGTGGTAAGACTACAAGTGCCCCAATGTTTAGAATGAATGCATATTCAGTAGGTTGTGGTAAGACTACAAGTGCCCCAATGGTTAGAATGAATGCATATTCAGTAGGTTGTGGTAAGACTACAAGTGCCCCAATGGTTAGAATGAATGCATATTCAGTAGGTCGTGGTAAGAGTACAAGTGCCCCAATGTTTATAATGAATGCATAGTCAGTAGGTTGTGGTAAGACTACAAGTGCCCCAATGTTTAGAATGAATGCATATTCAGTAGGTTGTGGTAAGACTACAAGTGCCCCAATGTTTAGAATGAATGCATATTCAGTAGGTTGTGGTAAGAGTACAAGTGCCCCAATGTTTATAATGAATAGCATATTCAGTAGGTTGCACGCACCATGGTTAGACTACAAGTTCCCCAATGTTTAGAATGAATGCATACTCAGTAGGTCGTTTTAAGAGTACAAGTGCCCCAATGGTTAGAATGAATGCATATTCAGTAGGTCGTGGTAAGAGTACAAGTTTCCCAATGTTTAGAATGAATGCATATTCAGTAGGTCGTGGTAAGACTACAAGTGCCCCAATGTTTAGAATGAATGCATATTCAGTAGGTTGTGGTAAGACTACAAGTGCCCCAATGGTTAGAATGAATGCATATTCAGTAGGTCGTGGTAAGAGTACAAGTGCCCCAATGTTTAGAATGAATGCATATTCAGTAGGTTGTGGTTAGACTACAAGTTCCCCAATGGTTAGAATGAATGCATATTCAGTAGGTCGTGGTAAGACTACAAGTGCCCCAATGTTTAGAATGAATGCATATTCAGTAGGTTGTGGTAAGACTACAAGTGCCCCAATGTTTAGAATGAATGCATATTCAGTAGGTTGTGGTAAGAGTACAAGTGCCCCAATGTTTATAATGAATAGCATATTCAGTAGGTTGCACGCACCATGGTTAGACTACAAGTTCCCCAATGTTTAGAATGAATGCATAATCAGTAGGTCGTGGTAAGAGTACAAGTGCCCCAATGGTTAGAATGAATGCATATTCAGTAGGTCGTGGTAAGAGTACAAGTGCCCCTATGTTTACAATGAACGCATATTAAATAGGTTGTGTTAAGACTACAAGTGCCCCACTGTTTAGAATGAGGAGAAGTATACTCCTTAGTAGACTATTTAATTGTAACACAAAACTGCTTCATTTGCAAACAAAGTCTTTGTTGCAAAGTAAATGGAAAGGTCATGTGCAACCTACAGCAGCTTTTAGAGTTCTGTCAGCGAATTTTGTCTGGTATTTCTCAAAATAAGATTACAATTTATAATACCAGGGCACTTGTCTTGATTGTTTGAAAAGAAAGTTGGCTATTCAAGCTGAAATGAGCTCTATTGATATAACATTTTAGTATAATTAACAGCTTTAAAAAAAAAAATTTTTTTAAATTTAAAAAAAAAAATTGAGATATATCTGTTGTCACTGCCACAAATATTTACATCAAAAATAGTTAAATGTTACCAAAATTCTATCACAGTTAGAAAATTTTAAAAAAAAGAACAAAAACTCAAATTGCTGTAAGCCTGGCCAGGAATGATTGTCGATTTTGTAATCTTCATCTCCAAAGCACATGCTATTTTAGGTGTCGTCAGTGTAACAAACAGATTCATTAACAGACCACCAGGACAGTGTTGCTTCTTCCAAAAAAACAAACCCTTAATTATTCTTATGAGCTCCCCCCCCCCCCCATCTGTTTAATCATTAGCTACTGTAACATTCATTGACTTGCACTCGCAGAATATCAAATAAAACTAGCTTGTGTTTACTCTCTTCTCGCATGTGTTGGTTCTCGGTGCATTTATAAAGTACTTAGAGAAGGAAGCCAAGCCCTACCTTTAATTAGCTCTGTCATTTCTTAAACCCTTTACCGTGACTTATTTAGCTGAGCATTACTATATGGATTGTAATAATTCTGGCAGCGTTTAAATCGTTACTCACTGCTAGTATACTGCTATACAGATGTATAGTACTGCTGTACGTGTAGTGTTATAGAATGACTGTGATGACTCAAGTGTGTGACAAACAGTGTAGTTCTTACAAGTATACGGACTCGCTGAACTATTTAAAAGTACGTTTGCTTTGTTTAGTGAGTGCAAAATTGTTTAATTCTGTCATTAAGAGGAAGCACTTAGCCCAAAGAAATTGGGCGGATAAAAGGCGGGAAAATGAGAAGAAAGAAGGAAAATACATTGGTTCTGTTTTTTTTTATCTCTACTGTCTGCTTGTATGAAAGCTAAAATTCATATTGAGACCTGTTTCATCGCATTAATTACAGACTTAAAAATAATAGGGCCTCATTTTTAAGGAAAGATATTAAGGCTTAGAATAGATAACCAAAAAATAAAATTGTTTTGAATATTGTAATACTATTAACAAAGACCTGTCCTTTTGTATGAGGTGGCTGCAAGGGAGTGGTGGAGGTTGAGTAGATGAGCATTTAAGGGTTGGTTGGGGTTGGGGGCGATGGAAGGGAAGGATGGTTTAACATATCAATTTTACAAGAACATAAGTACCCTTGAAAGCCTTGATCTTTACATATAGATCAGGAGCTTGAACCTTTTCTGAATGGGCTCATCAAGTTTCTATAAGTTTTATATCATCACAAAAGTACAAGTTACCAAGTCAAGTGTAAACCTGTTTGTGAGAGCTTTTACCAGCTCAGATATCTCCAAGGAGTCATGAGTAGAGTAAAAGTCTTTGGTTGTATAGTATGTTTTTTTTTATCATCTTTGATGTCTGGAAATAATTTTTTTTTATCAAGAATAGGTTCCCACAGAAGATGGTTTTAGAAAAGATCTTAGTACAGTCAATTGTATAAAGGCCAAGTATTAAAGGCAAGGTTTACAATATGATGCATTCTGTAGTAGACTGAAGCAGAGCCTTAAATATATGGCTCTGGACTGGAGTTATAGTAGCTCTTTCTTCCTTCAGTAAGTTTGCTCAGTGTTTATGCAGACCAGGTCTGCAATTTCATAGCATGAAAGCCATTTCAAAGAGAGAGACCAGTTTTACAGGTTGCCTTCATTGTAGCCAAGGCTGCTCATTAACTGATTAAACCATTGTTCTCAGTTTAATTCAATTAAAATATAATTAAAAGTAGTAATAAAGTTAAAATAATTTACTTGCTCTTCAATGCATGAGCAAATCAATAACTTTTGTCGACCTTGTTTCATTTTCAGTTCAATTATTTAAATTTGAATGTCTAATTAATAGTTCTTTTTTTTCTTCTCTCTGTCTTACAGGTATCGCATGTACAGAAAGAGCCTCACGACAGGATTCCCTGTGCTGATTACATTGTTTTCTGCCCCCAACTATCTGGACGTGTATAACAACAAGGGTAAGACCATCTCAATCTCCCAGCAATCTCTCAGCTATAAATCATCTGTTTACATTTATTTGCATCGTTTCTTGCCAACGATGCATTCAGACTATTGTGTAATTAGTTTCTGTATTAGTGCCTTCAATTCACGAGGCCTGTAGGTTGTAGCTTTGAGCACAGTGTAGCACATTTAACACTCTGTAGTATAGACCTACCACACTTTTCATGCAGTTTCCTTTAGTCTAACCCTACTCCCCTGCTGAAGTTAAAACTTTGTCTAAGAAAACTTAATAGTCACATAGAGCCTAGATTCTCAGCCTGTTGCCCCTCCACGGACCCTAAGGGACAACATAGCAATGTTAACTGACCGCCATACTTAGGGAGTATCGTTGAGTGGGCAGGGAGCCTGACCTTAGTCCAACCAGAGACAAGGCTTGGGTCAGGAAAATGTTGGTTTTCTTTGCCCTAGTGGCACCTTCATGCTATTTCTGGTTGTCTTGAACATACAAATCAGTAAACTGTGTACAGACCCATATCTAAGGTAAAGTAAAGTAAAACTTTATCATTCCATAAACGGAAATTGTGTTACCAACACAAGTCGTAAAAAACCCAAAGTACATTACCAGTCATATTGATGATTCATCCCAACTTGTATCTTACCTAGAGATGCTGAAAGAGCATCTAGATTTAAATTTGCAAAAATTTTTTTTTTCTTTCTTTTTTAAATCCGTGCCATTTTGGTATTTACACATTCGCCTTTTATATAGTTTTTAATCGAATTCAGCTGAAAAAGAAATACATATGTAAATGTGGTGAATGGGGTTAGTTATTGCATTCTTTATATATGCTAAATACTGACAAATGTCCCTGGATATAAATAGTTCAAAACTGTGAGGTTTATCTTCATTGTCAAGTTTCAAGTGTCAATACATGATTTGATTTTACCGTCGGAGAAATGGGTCGTATTCGTATACTTGCGCTTGGTTTCCTCGTCATGTGAAATAATGTAATACTTTACAATTTGTGTATATAGGTTAATCCTGACAATGAGGCTTTCTTACTCAAAATTCTCGTTTTGGTAATTATCTGGTTTATGAGGACCATTTTCTCTGTGTCTTTTCTCATTTCGTCCTTGCACCGCGTGTTTAATTGCGAGATCAGATCCGCTAAGGTTACAACGAAAACGTACTGAATCAATTCATATGTACCACGTACTACTCCAGTTCTCTGTCGTAGTGCTTTCGTGTAGCTGGAATGCTCGGGAGCCATGTGCATTGTTACCACAGGCTTTTCAATAGAGACCTAGGTTTTAATTATTTTGTTCATTGGCTACCACGGCAACGAGACAAACATCAAAGACAAGATGTAGCAGTAATGAACAGTAGAGGTTTTACTCCCACTATGATCTTCATCTTGTTCTCTGTTGTAAATAAAAAGAAGCTGAGTTTCGTTAGTTAAGATTCATGCTTTTGCGAGCTCGCCTTTGTTTGTTTGCTTGTAAGGTGGTGCGATGTGACCCTATTATTAGTCTGCTCTCACGAAATCAAGAAATGAAATCACACGCAGTACGGATTTCGGTCGAGGAAAGCGGCGCGTCGGTTGAAAAATGTAGCAGTATGTGGCATATAGTGCGTGTTAATGAAGAGGTAAAACTTGCTCTGCTCAATCAAAAATTGATAAAAAAAGGGTGCAGTACGAGATAAAAATAGAAATAAACTAGGAACAGCAGGGATGAATGTAATTTTGTTGTCTCGCAGTGAGAATGAGACGGAAGTTGAGTAAAGGGCACAGCTAGTCAGAACTCTGTGTTTTAATTTAGCGTTGTGGCAGAACGTTTTGCCACTCTTGTTATGGCGGAAGTGTGTATGCTTCTAGAGAAACGTGCATGCCACGGCTGATAGGATTAGCATCAGGTCTATGAAAAGAGGCTAGAACAGGAAATAAGGCTCAGGTTTATTTGTTCTTTCAAACTCTCTTTCTTACTAAAGTGTTATAGATAAATTTTAGCTACGCCTGTTAAGACAAATTTTTCCCACCATCACTTAGAATGGTGTAAAAAATTCATGTCGAAGTGGGAGGGGCGTGGGTGTTAGTTGCTACATACCCGCAAGAACATAGCCCAGTCACACAGAAAATCACTGCATATGTGTGACTGAATGAGGAAAGCTTTTGAGGGAGGTTTCCTTATTCAACAGTGTGTAAAGTTGTGAGGGTTATCAGCAGCAGATAGTTTGCACACAAGTTTTAAAAGACCAGAGCACTTGAAGAAAAAAATCATAAATCCACAAGATAAGCTTAGCCCTTGGCTATAACAAAAAAAAAGAAATGTAAATTTTGTTGAAATTGTTAGAAAAATTCATTATTTAGGGCAGATGTTGAGAAAAGATATGACAATAATGTCAGACAACAGATCCAATATGACATCAAAGAAGTTTGAAAGAGTTTTGATTTTAGCATATATATACATGTTATGACTTCCCGTTAACTTAAACGTTGCCTTAACTCGTCTAAGTAATGTAGTCTCTAAGTCCTTGTGGAAGTTTCTACTCTAGAGTTAATGGCACTACCCTTCACTCGAAAGCTGAAATAGTGCAATGACATCTCAAATTTTCCGTATCACGACTGCTTGACCGTCTAGATTTTAGCCATGAGAGATGCAAGCTTTCGTCACTTGTTAACAAGACTCTATTCCTGACAGTAAACAACAAAATTACTCCGCTGCTCCTTGAAGGTCTAAAGTGGGTTCAATTTGCTTCAATTGACCTAACTTTTTGTGCCACACATATTTCCATTCAAGCCCTTTCTACACACAAATCACCCCCCCCCCCCAAAAAAAAATCAAATCAAATCCTATTTGAGTATCTATCTAAAACAAAATGTACTCATGTGTTTTTTGAGGGTGAACAAAGAACAAAGTGATGAAGACTACATATATGGAGTATACCACCTAAGAGTCAACAATATTGGCACAAACTTTAGCAATTAAAATGTAGCTAAAAACTTGCAAAAACTTATGTTTGTACATTGAGGAGTGTTAAGTCGACAATGGAATGTCTCTGTAAGAGATAATGCTTGGATGGTGGCAGTTAAGTGATCTTTGAAGTTTACAGATGCTTGACCATTCATTTTTGAGGCTGTGCTAATGACCATTAACCTCTCACCTTTGTGAATTACTTGGTGGTTCCACTACAGACATTTGGAAAAGGGATGTACCTTATATCCACAAGTGTTTAGTTCCATTTGTGTGCCTCGTTCAAAACTAGCAGCTCGGAGACATCCCACATGTTTTCACAAAGCTTATTCTATTTAAGCAAAGGCACTGTAAGTAATTTAAGCTATTTTTGCATATCCACCGACTGAATTTTGTCTATGCTGGGTATTAAGTTTACCTCTTATCTAATGGTGATGACCCCATAAATAGACGCAAGTATGCTTAAGATGTAGCTAACTACTTCTCATATGGATTAAGAAAAAAACGGGGACATGAGCAGTGTGCCCCACAGATATATACGTACAGTAATCCCACTAACCTATTCATGTTTGGTTACCTACTTAGTAATAAAGTCATTGTGTGTGTATGTGTATGTGATGTAAGTCATAAGGTAATTAACATCATCCAATCTCATAATAGACATGTTTCTTGCCTATTTTGACCTGTAAGGCCAGACATGTTTTGAACTGGGAATACTTCATGCATAACTAGAGTCTCAAGGACGTCGATACATATATATCGCACACATATGTAGTTGCTGGTAAGACTATTGAAAAACTTGTATCGTGCATAAACGAAATAAAACCTTGGGTGTGTAAACAACAAACTAATTCTTTAACGACAACAAAACCCAATGCATGTTTTGCCACGGTTCCGTATTGTCACCCCTGTAACTTCAGTTAAGATCAGCGATTCTTGTATGTATATCTCTCGTTTCCTCTGTTAAAGATCTGGGTGTTAATTTTGATGATACACTCACTTTGGTGCATGATGTTTCTGAAAGAATAAAGTACAAACTTCTCACCCTCACTTACAAAGCCATCCATTGTTTTGTCCCAAACTATATTTCCAACTTACTCACCTTAAAAATTCCAACTCGCCCGCTCAGATCTAACAGTGCTATTCTGCTAATGCCAGAAATTAAAACCAAAATGTATGGTGAGCGTTCTTTTCAATTTGCAGCCCCCAAACTCTGGAACACACTCCTAACCCACAGTAGGAATGCCCCTACCATAGACAATTTAAAAGCGTCTTAAAAACTCACTTTTACATGTCCTACCCTCATTCAACCTTGTAATTTTTTAGAACCTATATTGTATCTGTAAGATTTTGTTCTACTATACTGTAGCTTTGTACTTTTTTTGTTTCTTGTAAAGCGCATTGAGACCGTCTGGTGAATGCGCTATATAAATAAGTATTATTATGAAGCAACAATAAGAGTATACTGAAATATTTGATCTCATTGTTTAACAGTTATAGTGGCTCTTTGATAGTCAATTGAAGGCGTTTCTTGGCGGTAAACTTCAAAAGTGGAGTTTGCTATGGAAACAATGCAATAGAGTTACTGCAAGTGCATGCTGGTTCTTTCAAAATGTATGTCAATTTTGCGGGTTTAATGCACTTTACCTGACAAAACTTCAAGATAAGGGTAGCAGTGGGAAGCAGGAAGGAAGTTAAACAGGTTGCATGTCATGACATATAACTGAAAGTACTTTTAGATTTCACAGGTATTAACACCGCGCCCTATGTATCTTTGAATTTGTGTAGTGCAGTTTTATTGACCCAAGAGTACTAGCGGTATGATGTACATAGCATGTATGGTACTCACATAGTATATAACAGTTCAACATTATAATATGGGACTGAGATTGGGGCCACTGTAATACATTGTAGATCTTATATACCTCAAATAATTAAGAGCTGGAATCATAACTTAACTTCTCCTTTGTCTTACTTAGATTTTGTATATTATAGTTTTTCATATTTTTGATAAAGATTTGGCTATTAGAATACAGAATGTGCTCTTCTTTAATAATGTCTATGTTGTATGTTTAATACAAATTGAGTGGATACTGTAAATATCCTACATACATAATATAGATTCTTGAGAATTGCAATCGTAAGAGCGAAATTGTTGAAGCTGACATCTTTCATTCTCTTTCAAGGTGTGTCTTTCTCTACACCCTTTATTCTCCTTGCAACCTCCCCTCAGCCCTATTGTCTTCCTCTACACCCTTTATTCTCCTTAAAACCTCCCCTCAGCCCTATTGTCTTCCCATCTGTGCTTAATTTGATCCAGAGCCATCTTGGGAAAGTGGTAGTTTTCAGTGTCATTCCATCTATAACAATTTGACGGAGATCACGTTTGGCAAGATCGTATATTTCTATTTTCACAATCACGTCTTTTAAACCATTATTCGGTTGACAAAATATGTATCCTAAAATCACTTTCAATTTTAAAATCAAGCATTTAATCCCATTTGTTCAAGTTCATTCTTAAATCAATACTGAATCAATTTGTTCCTTCGGCTGCAGTGTATTTTCTTGTATTTTTGTTGTCGTATGGACTTGAGTGTAGTTAGATTTACCAGTCAACCAACCTCCGCATCGCGCTGATCATCGACTCCCTCCCTCTAATGACTATCCACTTAGCTAACCGTTACCCTCCCTCGTAACAGAGAGATTACTTTCTTGTGAATTCAAAAGAGTATTTTTGACATTTCATTATTTTCTTGTACATTTGAAAACCCCTACCTTCTCTCTCCTCTAAGTAACCATCAAGTTTGAAGCCTTCGCCTAACATTTAACTATCTCTGTCGATTTACAAGTCCAGACAGTATTGAAGGAATGACATTTAAAGAGAATTACTCCATTATATCCTTTGGCACTCTGATCATATATTGAATGGAAGAAACGCTTGCCTCGGCATTAATAAAGTAAAAGTAGTCATTTTTTACCAACCGACGGACAAAGTTTCTACATCTGCGTCTTAAATTTATATCCAACTGTCCCTGTGCCTGCCCATCTACATGTAATTTGATCATCAGAAATGGTTTTTTAAGAGAAGAAATAGCTAAATTAGTTAAAATTTGACTTAGTATTTGGGGATTCACATGTGTTCAACGATGCCTGTGCGACCTATGTAGCGTAGTGTAGTGTAGCGGATGGATGGATGGCTTGGACAGTATTGTTGGAGTTGGCAGTAATACAGCGCAGTGCAAGTAGCATATTGTATGTATAGTCCTTCGTCAGGGATTTCCACAATTGTTTGTGGGATGGGGTAGATTTGATGTGTGGAGAAGGGGGGAGGGGAAGGGGGTGGAGGTGAGAGTGGGAGGGGATGGAGGTGAGAGTGGGAGGTGGAGAATTATGCACTATGGAGCAGGAGGTGAGGACAGACAGAGATAAAATCTTTCTGATGTACATCAATAATACACTTCCATATGCACACGCTGAGTTACATAAATTGACATTCATAAAATTAAAAATTTTCCCAAGATTCTTTCTTCACGTTGATAAAAATGGAATGTTATACCATGTTTTAAAAAATTTTTTAATTTCTTTTTTTAGTTTTCATTTTATTTCTTTATTTACTTCTACATAAATACAAGTGTTATATATTTGCATGATATCAGCAATAATTTAATATAATCTTCCTGTTGTTATGACGACATGTTATGAACTGTCTTCTTTTCTTCCCTTTTTTTTTGTGTTTTGAATTCATATGGATGATTTCTCATAGGAAATATAAATGCTTTCCCTATTCAATAGTTTTCTCTAAAGTTAACCATCACACCCAATTTTTTAACTTGTGTAATCATTTTAGTCAACTCTTTTACGATAATGGATGGGTGGAGTCTAGCCATATATTAAGGTATTTAAGAGTATAGAGACATCCATTTCATTTCAAGTAATTCTACTGAATTTTAAGGCTCCCCAATTCAACATCACAACTTGCATAACCAAAAAAAGAAGACAAAATTATTCTCAAAACATGATAAAAAAGCAATTGTCTTTTTCCTGTCTTTTTACTTTCTCTAGACTATATTGGTCGGGCTTCTTTTTTTTTATTGCATCTGTAGCATCATCTTTATGGCTTGGCCCTAGGGAATTTTCTTAGTAAAGCACTCGATTTCATATTCTTATCCAGATCCCATTCCTCCCTTTTCTCTGATTACATGGCATTTTCCAGCGCGCGGAAATGTATGCACCGTTTGCCATTTATGACCGAGTCAGCACATATATCATTAGTTTATGGATGCAATTTTATCAAGTCACAGTAATATCATCGGAGATGCACGTAAAAAATATACGGTGCGATTTATCTCTCGGTAGGTTAGGTTGCCTGTAATCATAAATTCATGAATAGCTGTTATTTTGATCGCAGTGAAATTCAAAACTTATTTGAAGGGGCTTGCTTGGCTGATGATGATGAGGGGGTATGTGTCTGAAATGACAGGCACTACTGTTTTGTACTACCTGCGATGTGGATGAACATAAACTGACATTGAGACATGGATTACAATTGCCATAATGTGAGAAAACGAACTGTCTGTGTCTCAAGTTAGATGTGCAACCACCATTTTGTTTGTCTGTGATGTAGAGTACTCCTGCTTAATTGCTTAATTAAAAATTTCCAAACTTTTCTGCATCTCATTAAGATCCAAGCCACATCCTGATTGCAGTTTGTATGGCAACAGCACTGTGAATGACGTCATCATGACGAGCAAATTTCCCTGAAAAATCCTCTTTTTTCTCCCCGAAATATTTCAATCAATTATTCATTGAGGAAAATTACATTTCTAAAATAGTGTTGCTTTTTTGATGAAATTCTAAAATATGGGGAATCTTGACAAACATTCCAAATGTATGTGGTTTCAAGGATAAATCAACCAGGAATAGAGTACAGGTTTTGAATAACATTTGCAGATATGACACCACAGACCGACCACCTTACGGTGGTCTAATCCAGAGAAAAATAGAGGATTTATCCAGTCAAAAAAAAGGTTACATTTGAACAACTTTAAGTAGAGTCAGGACAAGATATTGAGATTGGGTTTTCGAATGACCCTGCCAAATAGGGATCTTTTCTATCAGGATCAAATATTGAGATTGGGTTTTCGAATGACCCTTCCAAATAGTGTTCGTTTCTATCAGGATCAGATATTGACATTGGGTTTTCGAATGACCCTTCCAAATAGTGTTCTTTTCTAGATGGGATCAGATATTGACATTGGGTTTTCAAATGACCCTGCCAAATAGTGATTTCTTGTATCGGATCAGATATTGACATTGGGTTTTCGAATGACCCTGCCAAATAGGGATCTTTTCTATATAAGTGTCACTTTGTCTGCGACCGGGTCATCCCTTTAAATTAAACGAAATTATGTTTCTTGTGTTTTCTTCTGATATGTCTTGATAGGGGTTTCAATTTGGCACGTGTAGGTGAAGAAGTCCCCCCTCCCCCTCCCCCCTCCCCCTCCCCTCGCAGTAACTTAACGATCTCATTTCCTCTGCAGAATAATCCCTTGCCCATTTCAAAGCACCTCGAGAAAACTTTGATCTAATCTAGCCTAAGGTCATTAACCGGCTTCAAAGTTCATTTCGAGTGATTTATTGGCATTGTATTCATGTGGCCCCTAGATGTTGTTTCTTTATGCAAAAGTATGTTGAGTCTTTGACAAGCTCTCTTCACATACATGTGGGAGAGAGAACGAGAGAGAGAGAGAGGTTGCGTTTGCGGTTTGTTGATAGGGAATTTGAAGATCACCATGTCAAGTGTTTTAGTCGTCTGTCCAATGTTATGGATGGATGGGGGGGGGGGCGGGGCGGGGGAATAGACTTATGACTAAACCCATTGATTGCGAAATGATTAGTAGCATGCATGGCTGTCAGTTTCTGCAAAGATCGTGTCTTTACTGATTTCACAGCTTACAGAAAAAACTATGCATAAGCGATCCTCCTCGGAAGATCGTATTAATTTGTCTCCTTATTTATTCAAGCATTTTGATGAACTTCTGGTAAAGTTCTTGATATCATCTTGTATGTTTGCTAGTTGTGCATGGAGAGTAAGTTGCATGACAGGAATCCTTAGAGACACATATTAAGTAGATTTCTCTGTTTCTGTGAGCAATTTAATTAAACTTGTGTTAAATTTCTGCAGATGCTCGAATATGATGACATTTTCAGCGAAAGGTCTGTTTGCCTTATTGGATCCCACCAGCTAAGGGCATATATGTGGGATGTCTTGAGGGGGAACTTTTTTTTTTCTTTCTTTAAATTACATATTTATCAAAATAACTGATTCATCTGATTGTTTCACCCCCCCCCCCCTTCTTGGATGCTGATAAATACTTTGCAGTAAAATTTTCTGCATTTTTTTACATATTTTTTTCTATTAAATTTGTTATTTTGTAGTGATAACTGTGTTATTCTGTTGTCATATCTTGGTTCTTGTTTAAAGTGTTAAATATTGATTATGTTTTTTAATTTTTAATGTTCATAGCTGCAGTACTGAAGTATGAGAACAATGTGATGAACATCAGGCAATTCAACTGTTCCCCTCATCCTTACTGGTTACCAAACTTTATGGATGTGTTCACATGGTCTCTGCCTTTCGTTGGAGAGAAAGGTAAGAATCTTCTTTTCTTGAAACTTAAGGCAAGTGCCTCAAGTTGAGAAGTGGCAGACAGGGAGGAGAGGGGGGTACGGAGGATGGCGAGGGTGGGGGGGAGGGGTCAGGGGATGTCTGTCTATCATTGATTGTTACTAGCAATGCAACTTTCAATAGTCTTGGACATTGAGCCAATCTGATTTGAGAACATGTGTCAAGCTAACTATAACACAGATCTTAGTCATTTGGTCACTTTTACCAAACCAACTGAGAAAAAATCACAGAAAGACTGCAAAATGATAAAAAATTATCACCCCTCCCTCACCCCTCCCCCCATTAATTAGTGAATACTTTATGAAAATATTCATTTTCATGATCATTATCATCATCCAATCTCACTTACTCATTTTCATTTTAGTATTAATCGTATTGCAAATTGAAACTGTTAAAAAAGAATTGGACTTGGTTGCTTCATTATTTGACATAAGTTTTTTTTACAATCAAGCTAACAAGCACATTGTGCAATGTTATATCATTGCTATTGTTTGAATGTATACACTTCAGAACCTGACAGTAGAATTCATACTGTAATTATTTTATTCCAAGTTCCAATATTCATCAATATTCACCAGAGATGAATGAGCATACTTCTTTATATTGTAACTAAACCATGATAGAATTCTCCCCTAAGTTCAGTTCTGTATCTTTTTCATCCCGTTTCTCATATCAATTGTTCAAGTTTTCAATGAACAAACTCAAGAGGCTTTCTCCTCCCTCCCCCCCAGTAGTCGATGCAGGCTCAGATCTCATCAAATATTGATTTCATGTTTTCTTTGTTTTCCACGAAAGTAACTGAAATGTTGGTGAACATCCTCAATATTTGCTCAGACGAGGAACTTGTAGCAGAGGGAGACGATACGGTGGAAGGTAAAAGCAAGGCCAACATTTCTTCCTTTTGTATTTATATCTATTTTTTATAATATCGAATTCATATATATATTTATGACGTTTTTCTTTGAAATGGATCATCTATTCTCCTCATGTAATATTTCGAGAGACGAGAGCAAAAAGGGCGATAAAAGAAATGATAGTCAAGGAAGGAGAAAGAACATACACTGGCCTTCTGAATGTTAGACTAAGCGTGAAAATTGCAGCTTGGTTAGAAAAACATGGCGTGCTCTCATTAAATGTTAAGGTGTATGTGACATTTCAAGGATATGTCAATTTCTCTCTGCATAATTTTTTGTCTACAATTTTATGAGAGCCTCTGACATACTGCGATCTGTTCGTTGAAGCAGTAAAGTCTTCTCAAAGCCATCGTTTCTCCCCTGCCGGGAGATGTTTCTCAAATTTGCGGTGTCCTTGGGTATGATGAAGGAACTGACATGGCATATGTTTGCACCTTCTTTCCTCTTTCTTGTAAAGTAATCTCCTTATTTCCCTCATTTTGTTGTTGTTGTTGGGTAATTCAATATGTTCAACATCTCATGGCTGTGATGCAGGCAAGATTTCTACTGTGTAGAAGTTAGTCCAATATGCATCCAGACGAAGAAGGACAACACATTTGACCCTGTTAACAAAAATCAAAAGATAAATAGGAACAAAGTATATTTCAAACTACAAAATGTAGATGACTTTTTTCTAGTAATTGCTTCCTTATATCAAGAAAGGTCTGAACCGGACAAATCCTGAGTTGAATTTTTTCATGTCAATTGATATATCCTTCAAATTTAACAGTCTGGAGGGGGGGGGCTGGGGGGGGGGGGAAGAGAGGTTCTTTGAGGAACTCATTGAAGAATGTTCTTACTGCAAATGAAATCAAGGAGAAGGTATAATTGCTCTTCAGTTTTAAGAGAAACTTTAAAATGCAACTGACTTCTCTCCAGCCAAAATTTGAATTTACAAATTATATGTTTTCATTATGAGTTTTCTGCATTCATATTCCTATCATTGTGACAAGATTCAAGGTCACCACCATTGAAGGTCTCGGTGTTCTATTAGCAAGTCAGCAGATACTTTGTCTCCATGCTGTGGTTTACCTGATTAGTGTTACATGCTTGAAAATTTTAATCTTTTCATCTCAAGAAAGTAGCTTCAGTGTTAAATCTTTTACCTCTTGCTTTATTAATCCTGTTAACACTGCATTGTCACTTGTTGAAGATCGTTTCTTCAGCATATTTTCCGCAAACAATTGTTCCAAAGAATATGAGGGTGTTGTCTAGCCTGGAAATTGAAGTTTATATCACCCACAATCTTGTCATGGCTATATAAAGCTTCTAATATCTCACAATTGGAGAGAAAAGAAAAAATTACAACAAACTTCTAAGGGGAGTTCTTTTCTGTCTCTATCTCATCATACAAAGATGATGAAGGTTGTGTCCGCTTCTTGTTGAATAAAAATCATATTTTTTTTTTTAAGAACAAAATTTTTTTGGGGGCTTCAGAGGTCGTCAACCCTGTAGCCGATACATTATCGGACACAAACTGCTTGTGAAAGTTGAGTTCAGATTTATCGATTCGTGAGATTTAATCTTGAGGAATTTGAAATGCAGAGGCGGGGTGCCTCCGTGATGAACAGTTTTGCTGAAGAGTCAGCCGAATTAACGCTGTCAAAACCAAGGAAGATTTCATCCAAATAAAGCATTTCCCTAAAGTTACATTTCCACATCCTCCTCCCTCCATACTGCAGTCAGTTCTTGAGTGAGATGGTTCTAAAAATAAGTTTCCCAATCCCTCTTTCTGCTCCCACACTCCCTCTGCCCCCCCACCCCAAAAGAGAGAAAGTAAGAAACCCTAACCGTGGCTTTTAGCTTGAGATAATGCCTTAAAATTGCTTGGAAATTTGAGAATATCAAAGTCCTCAACAGTCTAAAAGTAAGGTTAGAGTTACATGAAACAGTAAGTTTTCGTGGTTGATTACTTTGAGTAATGGCGGTTAATGTACTGAGCCTACTGTGCTTAAATGGTGGTGGAGGATTACAATTCATTCAGCAGACTTTATAGGGTCTCTCTTCTTCTTCTTCTGCACATGACTTGTGAGTATTTTGAAGAGCTAATTAATACACCACCCAACTATTCTGTCATGGGAGGAGTTGTGTTGTGCCATGCTGGCACGAACATGAGGAAAAAGTAGAAAGAAAAAGAGAAAGCAAACTAGAAAAATTAGATAGTAGGTTACTAATTTACATGTTTGGACGTGAAGGATGATTGTTAGACGCAAAATTTATATGGACGTATTGTAAAAGAAACAGCTGCTATCTGTTTTCGATTCTCTACTTCCTTTGTCACATTTGTTAGTTGAGAAATTATACTTTTTAATATCAAAGGCAAATCAACCTCTTTATAACACTCAACAGCGAAATATTTAGACTTTTTGTTGCCTCAAATAACTTGTTTTCATCTCATGGGAGAAGAAACTTTTTTGAAGGATAAATGGATAAATGATGACATTTATCCATGCTCTTGTGTTGTTTGTGGAAAGTTTGTTTTTTCACTTCTTTTAAGTTATCAGGTCAATGGAATAACATTAATATTTTGACCAAAAACTGAGGAGCCAATGTCATTAACGAGTTAGCCTAGAAAGTAGCATTCCAAATAAGTAGTATATTTGTAAAGTCAATATATCTAGGAAACCATGATTTAGCTATACAAAACATTTACCACTCAAATTTCAGTATTTTTGTGGCATTTTCATATAAGGGATTTAAAAAAATGCTGAAATTTTGCATAAAGGCATCCTTCAGTTGAGAGTTGGTATAGATGACAAAGTTCAATCGAAATGGACTTTTGGGTGTAATTAGGTGATTTTTCTGTAGAAATGTATCTAGTTTTGAAGCAAAGTTACCTTCATACAAAACAGTGATAAGGTTTTCATTGCAGATGGTTCACAATTGAGGGAGGAAAAAAATAGAGGAAAAATAACAATATTGTCATCGCTAGGTAACGTTCCAATTTGGCAACATTTTGAGGGAAGATTTCTCCGAATGGTAGGACCTGAAAACCAAATTTGAATTGATTGAAGTAAGGGTGAAGAAAATTGAAAACATCTCCAGTTGCTATCGATTGATAGTCGTCATGGAAATTTATGATTATGCTGCAACTTGTGGAGGAAATGTCATTGAACCATTGAATCAAATTGTTGAGTTTTATGATTGTAACAGATACATGTACGGAACATTGTTATATGGACCTTTTTTTTTGTTTGCACTAATAATCAGTTGCAATCAACAATTTTACAGTGATATCTGTCGGAGTTTGGTAGCTGTATGATAGAGAAGAGATAAACACAAGTTGAGCCAATATTTTGTGAAGTTTGAGTAGCAACACCAACCTGTTTCTTCCTACCTTGGAGATACATATAGATATTTGCATGTATATATATTTGAAATGGTAATGAGTTGGAAAATCCATAACAGTGCAAAAACTTTCAGCTTCCATCGAGATTCAAACCAGAGCATCTCGTTCTATTATGTGTTCACCCTAACCAAACTGGACTTACTGTAAGGCACTCATTGTATGTCCAGAGGCTTGAAACCAGTTTAAGTAAGGGTCTTCAGTCCACTGTAGGCTTTGTGACCTGTATCGAAACAATACTAGTCCTGATATAGTTTGCCTCACCTCACTCTAGAGATCAATCAAGATGCTAACCAAAGTTTTGAAATCATTTGTGAATCCTAAAGCTGGACCTTGATGAAAGATACTCTTGAACTGAACTCAGTTAATTGCAATGGAAAATAAATGACCAAGGCAAATGATTAGATATATATAAGTGGGAGAGTGGGAGGGGTTTGGGAGGTGGGAGCTTAGATGACCTGATTAGACACTTTCCAGTTTAGGAAAAGAAATCAGCAAGAGAGAGGCACAAGTGTCAAATGCGTCTGATGAGTCATTTTGTAGTCAGAAGAAAGTTTCTGGAGACGCTGATTGCATGATTTTTCATGAAGGGTGCAGTAAAGTAATATTTCCTTCTCTTTCTTCCTGCCTACCAGTTGATCCAGATGACCCTACAGGTAAGCTTTCATTATGCATGTCATACTTCATATTCCGATATCACATGCTATATTCACTTATGCCCTTTACGTTCCCCCCTCCCCCCCCCCCCATCAGGTGCACCAAAATTCACAGATTATTTTAATATTAATTTTGAAGCAAAAAAACAAATAGAGCAACATTTATATATGCTTATTAAAATAACACTGTTTCATAAAAGTAGCTGTTTCTGGCAGTAAAAGAAGAGGAATAAATTTTTGGAAAATTTGTGGAAGTGAAAATTAATTCCCCCTAAGGCCTGTAAAAAAATAAAATAAATGGAGATTAGAAAAAGACTTCTAGGGCCACAGAAATGTCCTGGAAAATAATTGTTTCTTCGTTGCAATGCGATATTGAAAGCTACTTTCACACGGTTTTCCAATATGGATATTTTCTCTCAGTTAGTGATAGAAGTGGTTAGGATGGAGCATTATTGAATAAGAATTTAAAAAACAAACGAAAACATTTTGATGAAAATTCTATTTGTAGGGCAAGGCGTTGTGATTTTGTTGTTTAATAACTACTGGATGTTATGTATTATACTGTTATGTGTCCTTCGTACATTCTCAGAATTCACCACTTACTGATATTTCCAGCCTGTTGTACAGTTCTTTTCTTCTCTGAATTGCACAAAAATATGCCCATTCTTTCCTGATCTGATGGAAATTCCATGTTACCTAATGATCATGGTGCTCTAGGGTTTGTCTTGTTGAGCATGGAGGTACATATAGTCAAATTAGGTGGTTGGTATATATATATATATTCATATCAAAGAAGCAGAGATGTGTTTTTCTCTGAATCCATTTTCAACCATGCTGCTCTGGAGAAGTAAAAATGGTTGCTAGGAAAGCGAAGGATAAAGTCATGGAATTGCATGCTTCATTGTTTGGGAATTTTGTTGTTTTTGTTTAATGTTAGTAGCTCGTTAATTAAGCCACAGGGTTATCTTTCTCAGAAATATGTTTAAGTTTTGGAGAGGATGACTTCACAGATCAGCTAGCTGTTTATTCACAATATATTTAGGATGCCATAAAACCCTTTCATTTCTCAAAGAAAGTATTTAACATGATTGGTTTCCTCATCACAAGCACAGCAGTTTACAAAAGCCAAAAGTAGAATAAATCGCTATATTAATCAATCCATACACAGTTGTTTGTACAGCCTGCAAAAAACAATACAACCACCAAACTGGCCATTGAACATATTATATGTGACAAGAGATATTTCTTTGCTTGAAGTTATTGTGAACAGTTTTATTGTCGAGTGCAATATTAAGTGAGGTACTGTGCAGGAAGAGAAGATCCCATTAATGCTGAAAGTTGTTACATTCAACCAAGTCTAGCAGAAACATCTGTTGATAGTTTGATCTGTCTGTGTTGACGAGGTATTAAATATCCTTGCAGAGGTGTTCTGCAACACCAAATGGTTTCTGTTTGCCAAGGTTATCCAATAATTATGATCCAACTTAGTGGATGTCACAGAATATGGATTCCTAATAGCTTTTGTTGGTTTGATACATGGCACTAGAGGGAAAGACCACTTTTGAGATTTTCTGAAAACCTGTTTTACCACACATTACAATTCTGTACAAGAATAGTCTCTTAGTGCTTGAAATGATGTCTCCAAAAGATTTTGAAAAAAAATAGGGAAAAAAGGGGTGTTCTTGAAAAGATTTTCTTGTATGATACCGATACTCTGATAGTTGTTTGTGTGAAAAGTCGATACAGGTGATACTTTATAAAACATTGATCACTATAATCAAAGTATAAAAAAAAAGGTGCTTTCACAGGATTAAGCCTTTTCATTAGGAGTTAATTTTATCATTTAAAATGTTGCTCATTGTTACTAGTTACTGCAAGTGATTACCTTCGTGACTACTAGCTGTCTGATCCACAAATCAATTCTGGGTACTTTCCGGATCAAAACCATTAAGGTTTTGCATCACTAAGTTAATATACCATTGACATCTTAGTACCTTCAAACATAACTATATAGTCACATCAAATGATCACTTGTGCGACTAGTAGTTACACCTAGTCCATTAAGTTGGCTTTTGTGGTCCCCATGTCAATAGTAGCATCAATATTTTATGGCCTTCTGTGATAATCTAGAATTGTTTTTTACTAATCATTTACTAATTACTTCAAGTAATCACTTGTGTGACTAGAAGTAACAACTCATTCATTAAGTTGACCGTTTTGATCAACACGGCAATACTAGCATCAATATTTTATGGACTTCTGTGATAATCTAGAATTGTTTTCACTAATCATTTACTAGTTACTTCAAGTAATCACTTGTGTGACTAGTAGTTACTACTCATTCATTCAGTAGGCTGTTTTGATCCACACGGCAATGCTAGCATCAATATTTTATGGACTTTTGTGATAATTCTAGAATTGTTTTCACTAATCATTTACTAGTTACTTCAAGTAATCACTTTGTGGAAAATGCAAAAACAAAAAGCAGGAATCTTTTCAGTTGATAGTTTTTATTTCTGATCAACTAACATAGTTTACAATTTTTTTTTTTATAAAAAAACATTTTTGCTAATTCATGCATAAGCTCCTATTTATGTCATGCTACTATAATCATAAACTACATTTCATTTTACGAAGATAGTTTTCCTTCCAACTGGGTAATATTTATGTCTCCTCACCAGCAGCAAATCATAGCCTACAATATATATATATATATATATATTTGTGTGTCATGCAGCTGCATAGAAAGAATATTAAGCAGTATCATAGCGCATATTTATCTCATTCATTTTTTTTACTTATTTACATTCATTTATATATATATATATTTATTTTATATTTATTTTCATCTATCTATTTAGCTTTGTTAATTTATGTGAGGTTTTGCAATCATTGTATTTTAATATTTAGCTTGTGTATTTGTTATTCAAGTTGAGAGTTTGATCACCAGCTGCCGAGCATCAATAGTTTTAAGATGTAATAAAATGACTATCACTCCGTAACTTTTACAGCTGCCCGCTAGAGTACTCTGGGAAATATGTCTTCCTTCACCTCACCTCATTGAGTCCCCTCTGTTGTTTGCTTCCACATTTTTGGAGAAAACAGGAAAAATGGCTTTTGCAATAGTAAACAAACATTAGGCCTAGTGAAAGGATGAGTTAATAATATTTAGTTGATGGAATGCAATGAAAAAAAAAAAATGATAAAAAAGACACAACAGAAAGTTTCTGGTAACTGCATAAAGAAAGTGTAGTGTAGAAATTGTGTATCTTTCATTTGGGGGGGGGGGGGGTTCATTTCAGTATTATTGAACAGAGGGTAACTCTGTCAAGCATGAGTTTATTTTTCAAGAAAAAGCCGAATGACAAGATTTATACAAAAACAAGACATGTTGGGGGGGGGGGGTGGGTCGCTATAATAAAGAAAGAAAGGGAATAAAAAGAAGGGAGAAAATGGGAAAAATGAGAAAAATTTTATGTAACAATTCCAAATAGATTCTTGATAAATGCAGGAAAATTAGGATAGATTTGTTGGTAATTGCAGAATTATATTGGCAATATGAAGAAATGGTCTTTCCTTGTTGAAGTATCGGGCTGAATGACATGATAATGGCGCATGCAAAATGTTCAACTGATATTCTGAGTTTACCCTGAAGTATCAGAAATGATGTTTGCTTCCATCTTTCTAAGATAAACCAAAGAAACTTAGCTAGCGAAATAATTTGTCACTGTCAAATTTTTCCCACTGGGGCTTTCTCTTATTTCACTGTGAAGGTTTGTGTTTTTTTACAAGGCATTTGACAGGTTTTATCCCATTTTACCAGGGCCTCCATATTTCATAATTTTCTTCACAAAATTCTGACTTTATCCATGTTTTCATCGTGTGCAAATCGCTCTCGACACAGAAGCACTTGACCGAGAAACTTGCACCCACTCTGCCGTTAGAAAATGTCTCTACTCCGTCCTCCCCTACTGCATGCGCCAATCCAACATGGCAACCAAAATAATAAATGTTGCCATTATTCAGCCAATAACATAAAGTAAATACAATATTTTTTTCCCTTTTCCCCCTTCTTCTCAAATGCTTTTTTTTTTCCCGTTGCTAATTCTTTTCCTTGAGAGATTTTCCGTCGTCAGAAATCTACTTTTTTCGTGGAGAAAAAGGGAGGGGATTAATTGACAAACTGACAGAAGACTGGTGAAAAATTGTAGATTATATTTCTCCCTTAGGGTTAGTCTTGCTGCAAGCTACTGCCTGATGCTTGCTTAGAAGATTTCCCAACCGTTTGCAGACTTTTAGTATTCTACAAATGCTGAATTTCTCCTCCTTTTTAACAAAAAATATATATATATATACTTTTATTTTTTCTGATGGGCCTTGTTATCTTCTAGTGCAGTTTGATCCTGGCATCAGTCATGGATGGTAACAAGAGATTGTACAGGCTTTCTTCAGGAGGTTTTAACAAGGTTTTTTCACATAACCATGGCTTTTTCACTGCTTTTTCTAGTGCTCTGGGTATCATAGGCTGTTTGATCTGTATTAGTGTGGTTTTGCTTTCATCCCCTTTCATTTTTCAACGTGTCGTTCTAACCAGAAAAGTGCAATTAATTTGAAACCATAACACTGGTTACTATGGCTGCAATGAATTTTTACCCATGACAGGATTTTTTTTTTTTTTGTTAAAGAGAATCGCAGAAAACTGTGCAAAAGTAGCCTTGCAATGTTTCATTACTTCATATAGCTCGTGGTTGGGAAGGGAAAGGTTGGGAGATTACCTATTGCCCAGCAGGACGACAAAAGTTGAATTTTGGTAGACTAACCCGAGTCCGTCCCATTTTCATCATAACTTAACGTGCCTTCCAACCCATTGAATCTTGTAGCTATGTTGTGAATTTGACTCATAAGGCATGAAATATTAAGAAGAAAGAAACTTTTTTTCACCATTCCCTATGTATGCAAAACTGATATCATATTTTGTGAGCTTGTAATTAGTGCGAGGAGGATGACAGCAACTAATCATTATTATTCAGGTAATAGCTGCTAGTGATAACTGCCATGTGAGATCGGGCAACAGTTTGATTCTTGTCGATATTTTAGCATCTTTAATTGCTTGTTGGCGCCATTCTCCAATAGCCTCCCATCGGCCTGTTTCTCTCGCCGCGCTCTCTATCTCACTCTCGATTATCTCATAAAGAATTTTTGTTTTGTTTTGGGGTGGTTGTGATATTCTAATAAAGCTTTTTCATTCTGTAAATTGACAAAAAGATCTCAGCGTCCTAGTTTCTCGGTTCAAAGAAAGGAAGTCTCGTGTTGGGAGTCTTGACAAGGTCGTAGATATACGGTAGCAGCTCGTAATGAAATCTTACTCATCAACTTGGAAACGGTTGTTGCCAATTTTGAAATTAATCGGGACAGATCTCGTTGATTCGTCTCACGGAAGCCATCTTCAAAGGCTTGCAAAATTATCAGCAGAGTTTGAATCTGTTGAAATGAATGAAGGGTAGAAGACGGCCTCTACGGAGCCTCATCACTCTGCACCGATAATTCCACATGGTTCTGTCGGCAAGAAATTGTAATTGAACAGCTCGACTGATATAAAATGCTGTATCCTGTTATGGAAAAACCATTTGTTGGGAAGGTCTATATGAAACTTGAAGCCCCTTTGCCTTGTCAGTTACTTAAGGCAGCATCAGGTGTTAGCAATTCTCAATTAAACACTTGCTTTATATAATTTAAAAATCTAAAAATTCATAACAAACTCATATATGGTCTTATATTCTGAAAGTAAGATATATCACACTGGAGGTTAAAGGTCAAATCTCCTTTCATGTCAGTTCATTGTAGATTAAGGTCGTGGGGCTGAGAGGGGGGGTGGTTAAAATATAAAAGCACACATTTAATACTTGTTGATACTTTCTAATGTTCATTAGATGGATAGTTTGGTTCTGTTTTGAAAGGTTCTCATCACCACATTTTAGTGCAGATTATCCCCGCATTTTGGTGCAGCTTATCGCCTCATTTTGGTGCAGATTATCCCTGCATTTTGGTGCAGGTTATTGCCGTGTTTGGTGCAGATTATGCCCGCATTTTGGTGCAGATTATGGCCTCATTTTGGTGCAGATTATCGCCTCATTTTCGTGGAGATTATCGCCGCATTTTGGTGACTTACTCTTTATTTGGACATGAAAAGCCAAACGATCATTTTGAAAATATTTTAAAAAACAAGAAAATCTTAATTAGAAAAATTTAAATCCTAATTTTACAGTGATAAAATCATTCAAGTCATTGACAGTCACTACGGAGAAGCTTTATTATCCCGCTAGCAGGTCTTCCATCATTTTCTTCTCTTTCTGTTAGAATTAAATTGTTATCTGTCTTAGTAATATCAAACGTGTTGAAACAGCATCTGCTCATCAACTCAATAAAATATCAGACTTTGCAAATATCAGATTAAAAGATGTGGCAGGAGAAAATGACATTTAAAAATCCCAGCTAGAAAAGAATATAAACCAAGCAAACCCAAGAAGTAAAGAAGGATCGTGAGTTGGTACTGAACTCATCAGCTGGGTTGTAAATTCAGCGACTTGATGACTGGGATACAAGGACTTGAAAGTCTGGGCTTAAAGGGATATAGTGAAATAAATATCAAATATAATCAGAAAATAAATGAAATATCTGCAGAATTATTGTGATTTCTTACACTTGCAGAAAAACAGCTCAACTGATTAAGGGCATACTTTCAAACTATGAAAAGCAATGACAAAAACAAATAGACATTGGAAAAGCAAACTGGTTTTGTTGCAGCAAATCTGTTTACCCCTGAAATTGGCAACTAGAGATACAAACCTGCTTAAAAATCACAGTTGGCATAAGATTAGTATTTGATTAATAATGGTGGTGGCTGGCAAATTTGTCATTTGAATTTTCTTTTAAGGAGGGAGGAAAGGAGGGTGGGTGGTTTGGTTTAGTTTAGTTTGAGAGGAGTAGGGGGGGGGGGGGGG
>JAIPMN010000280.1:75694-93408 GCA_020650975.1 Apostichopus californicus | reverse complement strand
GCAGATGTTTAAGTAGGAAATGTCTTGTTAATTATTATTTCTTTCTTGTAATAGGTTATTTTCAAGACAAGAATGCTAAACTTCCTGTTTTATTGCTTTTGTTTTTGTTCTTTCTTTTGTCATAGCTGCTTATATGATATTTTAGAACGTCAAGGTATTAAGATGAGAGTGAAACATTTCCTCTACTTGAGAACATTTTTTGAACATTAATTAATTTGAAGTATCATGCTATTGTATCATGCTAGATGAACCCCCTCATCTTAAGAAACAATACTACCCAATCGTTTAATGAAATGATTTGGTTTCTTGGAAACAGCATTTGACATTTTGTGAGATGTTTATTTTATCCTTCTGATATCATTTTATCGGATGATTACAATGTTTCCTTCTCTCTGTGTAAAAGAACACCAAGATATATGTTACAGAGTCTACTATGTATTACTTGATGAAGCTAATGCACAAATTGATGGATCAGGAAGTTCAAAGAATGACCTGTATTTGATTCCTTGCCAGAGGCGAAAGGAATCTATGTGATGGTGATGGCGTGTGTGTGTGTGTGTGACACTTGCTTGTAAACACGGTAACTCAAAAATTTAATGGTGGATTACCTTCATACTTGGTATGTCGATCCATCTTATTGAGTAAAAGAAGCCTATTATTTTCTGTGAAGTTCAATGATCATTTGGGGTCAACACAGCTCAAAGCCGGAAAACTTTGTTGAACTTCATACAAGGTATGCAGATTCAGCTTGTTGATTACAAGGACCCTATTGAAATTGGTGGAGGTCAAAGGTCATATGCGGTCAACATTTAAATGAAAGTCTGAAAATCTTGTAAACACGATAAGAATGACATGTTGCTTGAACTTAATATTTAGTATGTAGATCTAGCTTGGTGAGTGCAAGAATCCTGTTGAAATTGGTAGAGGTCAAAAATCCCATGAGGTCAACAGGCATCAAAGTCTGAAAACCTTTTAAACGTCATAACTCCAAAATTAAAGCTACAATTAATCTGTGAATTCTCCAATGCTTTGATTTTAGTTTTGTGCACATACATGTAGTTTGGTTTCATCCTATGCAGCCAAGCTGCAGGATGCTGCAGCCTACTCAACTTCCTACCTTTGACACAATGCCTACAGTAAATACACCAATCTTACAAAAGTGTCTGGTTGTTGGCAGATTTGCCATTACCGTATGGATTCATTAATTGCCTACTAATTAGCTATCAGACTGCAAGATGTGCAAAATGTAGAGTGGTGTCTCAATCTTTTGTTAATTACAGATCTATATATTTGGTTCAGCTTTCCGTCTGTAATAATAAATCTTTCCAGGATGCTGCGTGGTGTAAAGCAGGGCAATCGAGTTGAACTTTCATGTTCAATGTAATTTGCTTGAATGGCGCTTGATAATAACATTGAAAATTTCACAAAAATGAAAAAAAAAAATATTTACAAGTGTATGGTTTGATCAACCAGTCTTTGTTTGGAAATTGTTGAAAATAGTTTCTTTGAAAATTTCTTTGAGAAAATTGGTTGCGCCAAAATTTTCAAGGTTGACCAAAAAATTGTTATATTTTCGCGGTTCTAATGCTTGTTAGGTTAAGAACATGTAGGTTATCAAAATTTATCAGACGAAAGTCGTATTGAGAATAGAACAGGCAAGCGGATAAGCAGAATATCATTTTTGAAGTCGGGTCAGCAAAGGTTTGCATCTGATCTGATCATAGATCCTATACCAAACCTTACGGACTGTTAACTCAAAAGTAAGATTACTCACACCAAAGACTAAGAGATCATGTTAAAGTCTTCCACCTAATGAAGGTTAATTAACAAGTAATTTAATCATTGCAGCTTAAACCATATGTATACAAGTTGAATTCAAATGGTTTGACATTTGAAATGAAATGTGCCTATTAAAATCTCAAAGGCTGATAATATTTTAGGGTTTCAGTATCAATTAGCATAAATTTTTTATTTTTTTAATAGATTCAATTAAAATATTGAGGACTATTATAACTGACGTGAGATTCACATAGGTAGAAAAAACTGTCAAAATGTCGTGAAAATTATCCCAGAAGTACTTTAAAATGTTGCTTTCATTCAAAATAAATATATTACAAATTAACTTGGTACAAAATAGAGAGCCCAGAATGTGATTCTACAAAGTTAACCTATGAATAATGTATTCAATGGTGGAAACATTCAGATGATATAAAATGAGATTTTGTTATCTCTGATGATATGGTCTGAAAGAAGCAACCCCCCCCGCCCCCCTGACCTTTGGCCGTCATTTTTTACTGCCCCAGTTGTAACTCAGACATTTAGCAATGATGATATCTCCATCGTATGACGATGACACAAGGAACGTTTGCCTCATATTATAACAGCTTTTGAGGGTTTTCTATGCTTGCCATGTGATATTGTAAACTCTGCCACTTGATTGTTAGGTGTGGGATATGCAACAGTGCTCTTCAGCTAATATTTGGGCATGATTGAGGCCATTTTGGGGGAATTTCAGCAGCAGTGTGTGAGCAGAGAGAAAGAGTAAAAATTACCTAAATAAACATTGCCATAGCAACAGAGACTTTCAAGGAGCTAATAATGTTTTCCTCCCCCTTCCTTTCTCTGGAAAGCTATTTGAAACATTCAGCATATACTGGAAGTTGACTATTTTGTTTAAGTTTTTGTTTTTTGAGAGTTTCAGAAGCATTTTTGTTACTCTATTACTGAAGGTTACCCATATGAAGATCTCAGCACGGTGGAAAGTGTCATTGAAAGTGCCGTGTTCCTAAGAGGAAGACATTTTCTCTTTGTTTAAGCTAGATAATGATAATAACGTGTAAGCCTTGTTTCTTCTCAAAGGGGGGAAAAATAGTTAGGTAACAAGATCTCAAGTGATGATGAAGATTAGAGTTATTAAATTCAATATCTTAATATATCTGAATTTAGTAAACCTTTTCTGGCCTTTAGTTTTCATCTTATAGTGGTATGTATAGACAGATCCATGTGCCCTAGCTGCTGAAATCCACTTTTCCTCGCCTTTTTTGGCCTCAATTTTCTCTGATTGTTCCACTTTCCCTCGGTACATTTCTGTTACATGTTAAAATTTTCATACAAATATGTGGACATCCGCAGATAAAATAAATTCAGAAAAGGGCAAGCTAACTTCAGGTTTTTGATAACAGATTAATTGTCTGAAGCAGTAACGGCTTCCCAATAAAAAATTCAAAAAGCAGTGACTGATGGACAGTTAAAGTTTAATTTTCCTGACCTGTAAAAGGCATAAGGCATCTTGTGAAAAGTAAGATGACAAAACTAAATTGCAGCAAAAATTGATATCAACCCTCATACTTATTTTTCCAAACACATGTAGCAGGTAAAATTGTACAAAGATATTTACCACTTTTGTGAATAATTTAAATGATTTAAATCATATAAATAATTTAACTTAAATAATTAAAAAATTTAAGTCTAAATTTATAGTAGCCATAGTATCAAAATGTTTAAAATTATGTTGGTGCAGATATGAGTCATTAATTATATTGTATTATCATGGGAAGATATGTGGCCTCTGATGAAAGACAGTTACCCACTACAGTACTATGTGTAAGACTTCCATTATGGAATGGCCATTTTTCACCCAATTGTTCAGTCTCGAAAGGTGTTTTTGTCATCTGTGGTATTAATTATTAACATGAATGATTAGTTGGAAGTTATCAAAAGCTCCGATTGGAGCCATAAATGTGTTGCAGTTTGACATAAAATATCATTTTTATGACTGCTGAGCAGAAAGTGACTGGTTTGGTTCTCATGTTCACTCCATCATTCTGAAAGTTTGAGGATTAAGCTAATTTTGAAAACTTGTCGTAGCAAAATTCCTTCTACCGAGCCGCACAATCCATTTGTGGGGAGAGGGGGGGTGGGGGGAATGGGAGGGGGAAGTCATGTTCGTGAGTTGACAGTTTGCACATAAGATTGGATGAAGAGGACATGTTTTTGGCAAGAAATTTGAGGACGGCACAGATTTGATTTTGTCGTTTGTGATTAAAGCAACCTTTTGGCGCAACCATTTGCAAATTGTGGAAGTTAACCACAGAACCTTGCTCAACGTAGAAGATTACAAATTGATCCAAGTTTTAGTTAGATCTTCATCTTTGTCATTTCAACAATTCTTTTTGATTGTCATAATATTTGTGCCCAGACACTTTTCATAAGGTATTAAATCAATACAAATAGCAAAATTGTAAATTTGAGAGGGAAACCCCCCCCCCCCCAAAAAAAAAAAATCAGTTATTTTGAGAAGGAAAAAACAAATTGCTACAAACAAACAATTCCTACAACAAACAAATTCCTACAAAACAAAAAAAATTGGTTGTGAAGTAAAACTGCTTGAAAACAAAAATATGTCTACACTGTGCAATGTAGCGTGATGTCAAAGAATAATCACTGTACAATATAGTGTGATGTCATGAACAATCAATTATTGCTTATATGGATTCACTATATACTATTCACCATATCCTGATCTCTCTGTACATACAGTGGTCTATCTGCTGTTATGCTGTATGCTTCTCCATACAGTAAGGGCTCAGTACTGCTACTGTTATTATTGTTATTATTATTATTGAATTTGATGTAGTATGCATCAACAACAGAAGCAGCAATCACACATCGTTTAATTATCTTTTCGAGTTCTTATCCAGCGAGGCTTCTCTCTCACCGACGACCGGCCTGACACACGAAGGCAATGATGTACTAGTGCAAGAACTATATATGTATACTTGCTGTCGGGCGTCGGCGGCCGCTTGTAATCGCAGCCTCTTCTCCCATAGAGTCATTTAAGAAGCGATCTTCATCTCTGCCTGTTATTACCGCTCGTATATAAACAGAGGCGGCGATATTTGTGTTCCGTATCACTGAGCACCTTTACAATCTCTCCCAGTTTATCCCTACATTTGCTCTCCTTGGACTCTTGTCCAGCTAAAACCTGCTTGCTGCTGCTGTTACTGGTGATGCGTTTTAAGATGCATTCTAGCGTACCTTTATGAATTATCAAGGTAGCCACTGGCCTTGACACAAAATTGGGAATCAAAATTCCTTACTGTTTATTTATTTATTTATTTTTTTATAAATTTATTTTTGGCTGTTGGAGTAATTTTAAGGCAAGTACTCTTTTTTTATCGTCACAGTACTGCCTTGGAAGGCATGATTCACTAAAGAGGATTTATATAGTAAAGAAACGGGGGAGGTTTTCTAATCTTCTGTGATTCAAAAGGATGGCCTTTTATTCTTTGAAAAAATATTGGCCTAAGGACTGTGAGAAATATGATGAGATTGTCAAAACCTACCTGTGCTTCATTAGATAAATACAGTTGTGTTACTAAGTTACTCTTTGTGACAAGACTCGTTAATGCATGTGAGACTGGTGAGAAGCGACTGAATTTTCAAGGCTACGCACAGTAACGTAAGGAACACACATACATGTATGTAGTAGATATATACATCCAGGTACGTGTGTATGTATGTATGTACAACGTGTGTGTATATAGAGTACAAAAAGAGGGTAGAACATGGTGGAATGTGATTAGATACAGTATTATTGATCTTCTCTTTGGGAATAGTAGGGCTTTTATCCGAGTAAAATACATATTGGTGGGAATCTTCTGTTGTGGTGTTAGAGTGGTGCTATGGTGTTTAGTCTTGCTACTTAATTGATTATTGCCCATAGAGTGATGTATGGTATATGACTTACCAAAGAAATCTTGTGAATACTGCTAAATTAAACACCCTCTGGTACCCCAAGGCACCATATGCTGCACCTCTCACCCCCCAGCAATGTCTCATACAAAGTATTGACATGACCTTTAGTTTCCCTACCCCCCATCTTCCCTCCTCCCCCTCACCCATACCCCATCCCATTTTTTCCTGTATTCCCATTGCCAAACTAGGGATTGATTCAGACAACTTGAAATTAACATATTTCACCTTTGACCTTCTATAATGTAACATCAGTGAACACTGTAATATTGCTATGTGTATTTGTGTTAATATTGATGTAACAAAAGAACAGCATTTAGCTTTTGTAAATCCTTACATTAACTATTGCACAGACATTGTGTTCCATCTTTGTTGCTCACAACCGTTTTTTTTTTTATTTTTTAAATTTTTTCACTTTCTCCTTTTGAAGGACAAACTCTGGCTTATAAATGTAAACCTTATCCTTTCATCTGTGTCCAACTACGGTCTGACAGTATTTTCACTTGTGTCACTCTGTGAGTCGCTTCCAAGTCATGCATGCAAGGTTTTTACTTTAAACCCATCTTTGTTAGGCTTCAAATACCTTAAATTGGAAATATTTTTTTGATCTGTTTTGCAGGTGATATCGCAGCAGCAAGAAGAGAAATCATCAGGAACAAGATAAGAGCGATCGGCAAAATGGCCAGAGTCTTCTCGGTTCTCAGGTGAGAGGAGATGCATTTAATATATATGCCTCAAAATAGGCTTGGAGAGGTATTTTTGTATGTATTTTAGATCCTCCTGCAAGCAGGAACTCGCGAAGAAGCCATCATTGGCTTGTCAAAGCCGCAAGCTGACCGAAGTCAGTCTCTTAGATTCATATTTAACGTCCATGATTATGAATTGTTAATTGTCAACAACTCTGTAACTAGACGACATACGACGACATAGTAGTCATTAATATAGCTACATCAAGGCATTAACAACACTTAAAAACCCCCTCTGATATATGTATATATTTATAGCCAAAGTTATATTCTGTCACATTATAAGTCCTATTATATGAGAAATATATTACAATATTAGAAATATTTTAATATATATATATAAACCATGGCCAATAGCGTTCTATCCTGCTCATTATTTCGGTTATTTTAGCTTAACATTTAAAAATACTTTGAAGTGTCTAGGTGTCAATGTCCAGATCTGTATGTCTTTCCTGAACGGGTATCTGAGATAATTTCAAATGCATAGATCACCATGGTAACAAGTTTGTGGAAATGTTTGCATCTCGAACATATATATACATTTTGCACCATATTGTCATATTGGAAGCTATCTAGGCCTAACTGTTCCGTTCATTGCAAAACTGACCCAATCGAAAGAGAAATGTTTTGGTCTGGGCTTGTTGACCATATTTATCTCACCCCGTTTTAAGATATTGAGAATAAAGTGATATGTCTCACGAAAATATTCTTTGCCTCCATTTCTGGATTCAAACCAATATAATAGTTCTTACATTTTCTAAGCCACGCCCACAGCAAAAATCTAACTCACATGTTACACACGTTTCGTTTAGTTGAAAGCATTGATGATGCCCAGCAGCAGTTTCTATTCCAGACATACAACATGTTTAGTTTCTATCAAGAGAATTCTAACCAGTCAGTGCCTGGCATAACAAGGTCACCCATGTTTTCAAAACATAATGTGATTTACATTTTCAAAGGATAAATTGGTGGAGGGGGGAGGGGAACTGGTGGTATTTCCTGTATTGTTTCTTCAAATTTCCCTCTCTTTTTTATGGACATCTCTGCAAAGCAGTGATATCTTGCTTCTGTTATCATGTAAGCATAATCTCTAACATGATCAGTTATATATCACACCAAGGAACTTGTCATAATTACTCTGTGATGATAATTATTCCCTTAGTGGTTAACTTCACAATGTTGATTTTAAACTGATGTAAAATTTCAAAACAAGTTTTTTAATCTGCAACCGGGTGAGACTTGACGTAAAAGTTGACATAAGAGTAGAATTTGCTACTTAAAAATAACTGTTTGCTAGTACCTACTTCTCACTATTGTATACATGTGTTTTTGTTTATTTAATTTGTTTATTTAATGTGTTTATTTATTTTATTTAATTTCACAGAGAGGAGAGTGAGAGTGTGTTAACTCTGAAGGGATTGACACCAACAGGCATGCTCCCGGCCGGAGCCCTCTCTGGTGGTAGAGACACATTACTCAATGGTATGAGATTTAACCCAACCATTCAGGGGCAGGGGAGGGTAGAGGGGGAATGTTTGGGGATGGGGGGGTGGTGGGGATATCTGATGAAATCACAGTGGGTAGACGGGAGAATTACGATTTGTGCTGCGCATGTATGTATCTTTTCAAAGGACATTGTTGCATTTGAAATGAAGAACAAACAATGTTGGAAGGAGGAAATGATTGAAGAAAATTTAAACAAAATGAGAAACATCTTGTACATCCCGATAAGTATTATTTATACAGGTCTTTAATGAAATATAAAAGGATATTATATTGTTAAACATTCCAGAACATTTTAAGAAATTTGAAACCTGCAAAAATCCTCTGCTCCACACCATTAAAGAAATATAGTATGAATATACGTCCTCTGAACTCTGTATAAATTAGGAAAACTAATTGCATTTAAGAATATTTAGAGTGCGTTAACCTTTATCCTTGTAGCTTTGAATCTCTTAAGGGGTTATTGGTATTATCTGCAAGTATACAAAAGCAGTAAAAAAAAAACGTTCTTTATTAGTGTTCAAACTTCAGCAAGCATTTGAAGGCCACATGGAAGCACTTTCTGCCTTCGTTCAAACTGCTAATCTACTGCAAGAAGCCTGGTGTAGGTAAAGATGTAAAAGATAGAGGGCCTGACGTTTCGATCCTAGCGGGATTTTCTTCAAAGGCAAAACTAAAATGAAAACAAACTAAGAACACATTAAAGAGACACATATAGAGAGTTAGTTAAATTGAACAAAATTATTAGTCTTATTAATTCGGCTAAGTTTAACCCGTTGATCAACGTCTGAAAATAACTTTCCGAGTCAGAACTCAAATAAAGCACCCAAGATGAAAACTAGTTTCTGTACATGGTAAGATTTGTGGCTAAGACTGACGGCCATCAAGATTTTACCGCTGGGGTTGAGTGACGACCAGATTCATGTTATTATCGTTTTATATTTATCTTCAAGTCTGGGGTTATTTTACATATTTTACAGTCAAGATTTACAAACCAGAGTATGCTTTGCACATGATGCTTTTGATGGACTTTAAAGTAAATTTCAACCAGTTTTTGACTTTTGTTATGTTTCAAATTCGTTGCTAAGTTTGTTATGATGGTTTGTTGTGATGGTTTAGCGAGGAGATTCCCGTCCTTATAACATACTCAAAGTCATGAATAGTTAAAAAGAAATGTGTGATATATTGGATACCCTTTCAAAGTTTCATTGGGGTTTTAATTTTCTCTCTATTTTGATAGCAATCACTACCCACAAAATCAGCGGCTTCCAGGAAGCTAAAGGACTGGACAAAGTCAACGAGAGAATGCCACCACGCCGCAACGCCACTCTCCCCCAGAACAACACCACTACATAATAGGACCCAGATAAGCCTTGCTACCATGAGCACAGTAAAAACTCTCATTTCCCAGGTTGTGGATTTATTTCTGTTGGTAAGGGCTCTGAGGTCCAAGCATGGTTCCAAGCAGAGTGAAGTATCACAAGAGGAAATATAAATGGTGGAGGTACTGGCCTTCCTGGAGAAGTTAGGTGGACATGTGGTTTGACATCGAAACGAAGTGTTCGGGGCCAAACGTTTGGAAGAGTTGCCATCTACCAGTGTGGCAGACACTCTCTCTCTGTCTCCTATGGAGAATATAAGTCCAATTCTAAAGACCATCTTGTTTTGAGTTTCATTGAAGCCACTCTCCAGTGATTGGCTGAACTTTAATAAAACTGGGTTGCTTTTCAAACAGTAGCGAATGTTTTTAAGAAAGAAGGTCAGGTTGAAGCCTCCCGAAAAATCATCAACAGATTTATCAAGTCGTTCTTTGGTCTTACTTAACCTGCAACAAATTTGGACTACCCAGTGAAGAAATTTAATCTTGTATCTTGAAGGAAATGATGTCATCCAGCAGAAAAGGACCTAAATCTTGCAGAATTTTTTAAACGGATTCTTCCATGTTTAGCAGACATACCTGGATATACCCCACTTCGTTTACAAGGAAGCGATCTTGACCCCTCTCACCATATGTCGAAAATGAGAAATAATGAAACAATTGTTCCCCCCCTTCCAGCAGTTTTGTATAATTTTAGTGAATGGTTTCACCCAACGATGGACTATTCCATTTTTGCAATGAATGGTACAGTCTTAAAAAAGACTCTTATTAATATTTTGTCCTCTGTGGTCCTGGTTTATAGTGCGTGTTTGTATTTTGTACTCCGTTTATCAGAATATTATAGTAAAACTAGTGCTAGCATTTTATCATATAGCCAAACTGTAGATTACATTTATGGTCGACACATAAAGTGGGAGGAACAGTTTGCAGGGAGAGACATTTTCATAAGGGTTGACAGATGACAGGAAAAAGAATCATTTTTTCTGTCGTCCACTTGTAATGAGGTTTTCTCTCCTCGGTGATTTAACGATCAATCCACCAGCAAACAAATTCAGAGAGGGATCTTACTTTATTAGTATATTATGACAGTATCCCTACCAGCATTTATGGATATTCCCAAGCATCTACATTACAATTCTTTCTATGAGAAAAATGTAAACAAAAGTCAGAGCTGTGTTTGTGAATAAGTCTGACTGGATTAGGAGATGTGGTGATAAGAAGTTAAAGGTGTATTGTGTCTTCATATCTGCAAGCGGTTAAGAATGTCAGGTTTTACGTGGAATGAATGATGAAAGAAAAATGTCAATATGAGTGAGAATTAAAGTTGATGGGGGAGAGTAGGAAGGGGGAGGAGTGGGGGTTGGTAGAGAGGCTAATCAGCATTTTAAAGTCCCAATAGGAGATATTCAGTCTGTAAAACAATTGAGTTATGTCTCCCTTTCTTTGATCCTAAAACCTTTCAACGAAGATATTCCTTGTCTAAAATACATTTATTCACTGGACTTGTTTCGGTAAGACCAGTTCTCTGTACACAAGTAATTTTTGTTGCTGTGAAAGGAGACATAGCTAGTGTTTTGATTGCTGGTACAACAGCAATGCTAGTGGGTGTATGGGTTTGGTCGTGTGGTTTGGTAGAAAACTTAGCTTGCGTGGAAGCTACCAAACATGCAGCTTGGAGTTAACTTCTGCACAGGATCCTCGCACACAGACAGTGTTCTGGTCATTGATATGACAGTTTGTTACTTTAATAACTCCTATTGGGACTTTTTATGGTAGGCTTTATCTTTAGCACAAGGCTTATGATATTGGTGAATATACTTCCCTTTAATCCCCCCGTAAGAGAAAGTTGTAAAATGCAGTATGTTTTAATTCAGAGTCCAAAGCAGTAGGGACTATTGCTTCTCGTATAAAGAGTTGAATAAATATGTAAATTAGGGGTCATTTAAATAACTTGTAACCATTAGCGTGAGTCGTGCATATTCATAAGGTTTTTCATGACCTGTTTTAACAGTCTTTGCAAATTATAACCATTACATAGTGGTATGTGTATAAAGTAGATACATTAGTATATCGTGTTAGCACCACTGTTGGAAAAAAAAAATGGTGTCTTAATAATTATCCTTATGTATTATTTCTCAACAAAAACAACAAAAAAATTAGCTGGTGTTTTTTACTGCTGAATCTCTCTATCTCTATCAGATATTACTATTACTAACGATTTTTTTTGTACAAGCATGGATGGTTATAAATATGGTCGTCGTTGTCTAAAGGTTACATATGGATTATATTGTACGTTGATATATATCATAGGTTCGTTAAACTATTGTTAAGACTTAACTACCATGTACACTTGCATCCTACGTTTTGATGTCTTAATCAGAACAGATGTGCTAGCTTATTCTGTATTTTGTAAGCTTTTCCTTTTTCATAAGTGGTTTGTACCTGGTTGAGTATTATAAAAATTTAGGTGTGATAATAATAATAATATTAATAATTAAATATTAATCATAAAGTAAACGATCTTGGGGTGTTATCAGTTGTACAACCATTGTGCAGTAAAAGTTTGAGGTTGCCTTTTTTTATCTTGATGAAGGTGTATTGTTTTTTCTTTCTTTCTTCTTGTTCCCGATATTGATATGAATGTGTACAAACTGATTTCTGTTTCTATTCTGTTTTTGTTTTTAGTAATTCTCTGAATGAATGTAAAAAATTGATTTGCTGGACAAAAAAAAAGTTAAATGACTTGCAATGGGGGTAAACTTTGGGGGTTGTGCAGGACACAACCACATCTAGGAGTCCACAAAAAGGCACCAAAGTTTACTAAAGACGGTAGTCGATGACTAGGAGGGGGCGCAATTCCTGCCTCTTTCTTATTGAGTGGAGAACTTAAAAACAACGACCTTTGGAATATGGCAGGGAAGGTGGAAATGGCATATCAAGCTCAGAATATGCAACAATGCATTTAATTCATTTATTAATACTCGAAAAATTAACGGTTTATGAGAGGCATTCAGGAGGTTGTTCGTAATATGGATAAGGCTTTTTTTCATAGAATTTTGGATTGATTTACTTTTTACAAAGAAAATGCATGCAAATGGTAACATGAATGTATCCTGTAAAGATGATTGCAAGATGTAAGCTGGCAAATTCCTGTCATTTCCTGTCCTTTGTAAAAAAAAAAAAATCCTGTTTTAATATTGATTGAAAAAATTTGACATTTTGCTGGAATATTTGCATGTTCAGTTTATTTTTGGAAGGTCACCCTGAACCCTATGAAGATGCTATTATTACAGTGTTTTGTGTTCCTCAAGCAACGCCGCCATCCTTCAGCTGACAAAATATAATAAGTTTCGTCGTGTTTCAAAGAGGATCCCATTCTCAATATTCTCGTGAGATCAGTTTTAAATTCCTATATTTCATTCTAGCAAGAAATGTTGATATAGAATATTGTTACAAAATTGCATCAAAAGTAATCTTTTTAAGCTAATTTCACCAGCTTGCTAAAAGTTCCTTTTTTTGCTGGTCAATTTCTTCTGGACAGTTCTTTTAAACTTGCGCAGACATCTGTGCAGCAGGATAGGCTAGGCACACCAGCCCCCCCCCCCCTCCCCATGAGATCTCAAGACATATCCTTGTATCTATTGCAGAGTTTCTTTGTGAAGTTTATGAGAATACTTAACTATACTGCCTACGTAGGCCTTTAGGCTCTAAGGAATCACAAGTACTGCCTACTTTTTCTCTTTTTTTTCTTTTCATCTTGCTTTAAATATTTACCCAAATGACTGGTTGTAAGTATGGTACCCTCCCCTTGTGGGTGAAGATGATGGATGATAATTGGCTTTTGACCATTAAAAGTTTGAAGTATCTTATATGTTACATAATAGTCTCTCCTACTGCCACGTCTTATTTATTCAAGATCAAAAACTTCTCCTACCCTACTGTCATCGTTTGCATCGATGTTATACCAAGCCGAACGTACAGAGTATGTCAAAATCAAAACCAAACACTTGTTAAATTTTGGCCAAAATTTCATTGTTACATCATGAAAGGTGTATGATCTGATCACAACAGCCAGTAAAATTAAGAATGCTCTACATCATGATCCACCACCCACCCACCCATCCCCCCCCCTCCCTCTGCTACACCCATAGAAGCCGGCTATTACTGGAGTTTCCATTTAGTATGTTCTTGACAATTATCGACTGCTCATACCCAGTCCATTGGTATTTCAACAATTTCTACAGACCAGTGTGTTCCTCTTGTCATAGTGTTGTTTATATGTAAGTCTTTGTTATTTTTCAGTTGCTCATTTTTAACTGGTGGCATCCACCTATTATGGAAGCCAACACAGAGTGCAGTGTCATAGTAATTTTTTCTTCTCTTTTTTTCTCTCCAGTATTTTTTTTGTGTTTCGGTGCCTTTCATTACAATTAGCTTCGTTAGACTATTCTACTTTCTCCCTTGTTCTAATAATAAGAGAGTGCAACTGATATTATTTTTTTTTGTCTAAGAAAACTTAATACCCACAGGTATTATTTCTATGGTAAACTTTCCCTAAGCAGCGACTAATCTGTTTTTTGTTTTTTTGGTGTGTGTGTGCGTGCGTGTGTGTGTCTGTATAAGGCCACACAGAGCTGACATTTTTTTTGACAGCTTCTTGTGCCTGTTTGTTGTATAGCTGTTAATTATCTTGCATGTAACGTATTGATATCGCCAAGGTTCCCTCGCGGTACATGTGGATCTTCTCAGGTTTGGAATGCCTCCTTTGTAGATACTTTACTCTGTATGGAAAAAAAAAAAAGAAAGCATATCTGATCATACTCAATATGTTATGTGAGGTTCACATGCTATTTGGTCTAGTTCTAACAGTTATTGTAAATTTGTCAATATCGAAGGAAAAAAAAGAAAAAAAAAGCAAATTCATGGGGTCGTTCAAATTTCTTCTTTTTTTTCTTCTTTTTTTTTCGGAAAGCACACTTCATATTATAGTCTCGTAGTGTTTACAGAAATTTTTCCTACTTTTAATTATACGAAACTGAAAATTGAGAAAAGAATTTTTTTCATTTCATTCGAGTTCTTTTTTCTTATAAATATTGTTTTAACAGAGTTATTGGAACATTCTTGTATGGTGTTTGAAGAAAGGAATAAAGATAAAAAAAGGCTACTCTATGTTTCTTGTTTACTTTTTTTCAGTTGTCTCTGTTAGCGGGCCAAGGTACCAGTGCACAAGTAATTCTTTAAACTGGTAAATTTATTCAATGATATATAATAAATCATATAATAAATGATAAATAGTTTATTCGTTGACAGTTTGTTCCAATTTCACCTTGACACCTAACCATAGGCTTGTCCTTAGAAATGTGACGTAAATAAGTATTAATGTAAATTTCCTTTGAGGTTGGTACAGGGGATGTCAAAAAAAAAAAAAAAAAATGACAATCTCCTACTGTACTAGAGCAGGGGTTCTCAGTTTCTAAAAAAATATTGGCTGTATATTTCTTAGACCCAAATGTATTCGTTACTTTACCCTTACTTAATAATGTTAATTCGAAGTAACAAACAAAACCAAACAATATCTCCCAGTCCAACCTTCAAAAGCTTTTTCAAAATAACCCTCGGTGTCCTGTTGCAAATTTGTTTCGTTTCTTCTCAGTGTAGAGAACAAAGCATCAAACCAACATTAAACAAACCCAACATTGACCACATGATTGGGAGATATAAACGGGACCACCATTTTACATGTCTTTGCAACACACAAATATTTGATAATAAAATATGGAGTTTGTTCTTTCACCTTCAGTTAGAATAAAAAACCACCAGAATGCAAAAAATGCATTGTGGTTTCAATGATGTAACATGAGCAGTTTTCTTCATGAATCTGACGTAATGTATAGTGAGGGTGTACATGTTTACAAGGGTTTCACGATTTGACCTCTGATGACCTTCATCAAAACAATAGGCTTCTTTAACTCAATGTGGTTCTTCTACATGCTAAATAAGAGGTCGGCCCAAGCTTCCAGTATTGAGATACCGTGATTACAAGGTTTTCACAATATGACCCCTGGTGACCTCAAGTGACCATTGCCCTCCACCAAAAACAATATAAGCTTTTTTTACACAATGTGGTACTCCTACACACCAAATATGAGGTCTGCCCATGATTCTCTTCTTGCGATATCGTGTTTATGAGGTTTTCACATTTTGACCCTTGGTGACCCCAAATGACCTTTGACCTCCACCAAAAACAATAGGCTTCTTGAACTTGATGTGTTACTTCTACAAACTCAATATGAAATTGGTCTGACAATCCCTTCTTGAGATCAAAAACACTTTGAAATTTAAAGAAGGCATCAATGAGGATTTGACATCCTAATGCTATATGAGTAGCAATACATTACTCAAGTATGAAAACATTTTTGGTGAAACTATACAGTTTCAAATTAACATAATGTTACCCTCCATCAGACGATGCATGGTTTAAGTTACATATATATAAGTACATGATCTCTGTATAATTTCTTCCACCTGCAATAAAACAGTTGATTTGCAAATGCCACATTAATCCTCACATGATCCATGTGTTTAACAACCAGAAAGCCATGGGGCTTATAGTGATACCATGCCTCATAAAATATGCAAAAAAATTAATACAAACTGGGCACTCAAGGTTCTTGTAGTTAATAAGGTGCATCCCAGATTTCCATGTATGAAGTTTATTCAAATTTTACCTTTGGATTTATAAGTACTGTACTACAAAGTTTTTAGAATTTGTCCAATGGTGATCTCCAATGACATTTAAACCCTATGAAAATCAACAGGGTTCTTTCCCTCACTAAACTGGATACAAATATCCAGCATAAAATTCAACTAAAAACTTCTGTTGATGGTTTTCCATTTTGCTGAAAAAAACTTCCATGTTTATGTCGCAACACTGGTCATTTCCCTTAATGTACTGAGGATCAAGTATCTCTCAACAGGGGTTAGTGCTCTTTAACTGAAAGAATGAGATAAACTTCTTATCCAGATTAAACCCCAGTAGGTGCAATTTTAATTTTCTGCTCTTTTCCCTGCTTCCATTCTGTTGAAATAAATAAAAAAGTGGGCCTTACATCTTATCAGTTACTGTGGCACAGTGTTTATAACTAAAAGAATAAGACAAACTCATTACATAGGGTTCAAACCCCTGCAGAGGCAGCATTTTCTGATCCTCCTTCCTTTACTTCTCAACAGTTTACTGTGGCACAGTGGTTAGTGCTCTGAAATGCAGACAGTCAGACAAACTCCTTGGTGTGAGTTCAAACACCAGAGAGAGCATTTTTAATTTTCTGCTCTTTTCCTTATTCCATTCTGAAGTTGATACATTAGAAACGAGCATTATTCTAAACAGTTACTGTGGCACAGTGGTTAGTGCTCTGAAATGCAGACAGTCAGACAAACTCCTTGGTGTGAGTTCAAACACCAGAGAGAGCATTTTTAATTTTCTGCTCTTTTCCTCCTTCCATTCTGAAGTTGATATATTAGAAACGAGAAGTATTTCTCAACAGTTACTGTGGCGCAGTTGGTAGTGCTCTGTAACCGAGAGAGTCAGATAAACTCCATGCCTAGGGTTCAAACACCAGAGAGAGCGTTTTTAATTTTCTGCTCTTTTCCTCCTTCCATTCTGAAGTTGATATATTAGAAACGAGCATTATTTCTCAACAGTTACTGTGGCGCAGTTGGTAGTGCTCTGTAACCGAGAGAGTCTGACAAACTCCATGTCTGCGGTTCAAGTCCAGCCTGAGCCTTTTACTTTTCTGTTCTTTGGAGCAGATGGAAGTATAAAGGTAAGAAATGAAGATTTTTCATTGGGAACCAAAATGGTGTGATTGGTAGTTCCGTAGGCAATCTGATGTTTCTGGTAGGCCAGGTTCAAGCCCCAGGTGGGCAAACACCGTCCTAGGTGAGTTGGCCGCCACCCCTCCCCCTGACAAGGTTCCCAATCGGCCTAGGTGAGTTGGCCGCCACCCCTCCCCCCTGACAAGGTTCCCAATCGGCCTAGGTGAGTTGGCCGCCACCCCTCCCCCCTGACAAGGTTCCCAATCGGCCTAGGTGAGTTGGCCGCCACCCCTCCCCCTGACAAGGTTCCCACGCGGACCAGGTGAGTTGGCCGCCACCCCTCCCCCTGACAAGGTTCCCACGCGGACCAGGTGAGCTGACAAGGATCAGTGGAGAAAATGTTTTATAAAATGTCTAAGTCCAGCAACTGGATCTTTAAATATTTGAAAAGCTTCTTACATGAGTGTCTCACCTAAATGGTGTAGTGGAATCAAGTTGTTTTGGTACCCCAAGGTCTC